>VZTN01037479.1:24697-91235 GCA_013400515.1 Erpornis zantholeuca | reverse complement strand
ACCCCAACCGCAGCGAGCCCCGCAGGTGGGCTGTGCCCTCCTTTTTCCGGGGGTGGGGACGACGACGAGTGTGGTTCCTCCGGGATTTTGCGGGGGGTGGGGGGTAGATGGAGAGATGCCCGGGGTGCGACGCCCCCAGCCCAACGCTGCCGCCTTCCCCCTCCTCCGAGCAGCCTCCGCGCCCTCCACCGCGCCCTTTCTTTTTTGTTACATATTTCTCTAACACCCAACTCACAGGCACCTGCACCTGCCCGGGGCGGAGCAGACCCCCTCTCCCCGGCCTCCATCGGTCGCCGCCCCCGCCCGCCGTTCTCGGCTCCTCTGGCCCGTGACGGCGTAATTGGGGGAAATCGGTCATTTCTCATCCCCGCTCGGGGTAAGCTCCATCCCGCCCTTTGCTGGACTGCGGCCGCCGCAGCACATCCCCGCCGCATCCCGCTCGGCAAGCTGCAGGATCGGGATCGGGCTGGCAAAACTTCTGGGTCACGGCGTCGGGAAGCGCTGGGGCCGCATCCCCCCTTCTCGGGGCGTCCGCATCCCTCCTCCCCGGGGGCCGCATCCCCGCTTCCCGGCGCGCCCGCATCTCCCCCGCGGTTACTCACGGTTCTCCCGGCCCGGGGCCGCCGGCGGAGGCGGCTCTGCCCACCCGGCCTCGCAGGGCTTGGGCGTCTGCAAGGAAAAGGACAACAACCATGGTTTCTTGCAGGCTCTGGCGCAGCCTCTGCGATCCTCAGCCTCAACGCCCGTATAATGTACTCGCTCAGTTCTACAAAGCCCCCAGCAAACTGGACTAAAAACCATTATGCACATCAGCATGAGGTGGCTATAGCATACCCCTGCTCCTTCACCAGCATAAATGTTCCTTTCTTTTTGCAGCACGCAAATCGGAGCTGGCTCCCAGAACCAGAATTTGTCACAGTGTAAGATGTGCACAAGAAAGATGCTTAAGTGTGGTTTGTTGTTTTGTTGGGGATTTCCCCCCTGTAAGATATCTGTGATTTGCAGATTTCTCATGTGAGGTGTGAAACACTCTTAGCTGGCTCGTCTTCCAACCTGCTTTACCTTTATTCTGGATTGTAAAAACCAAGATTGATGGGGTGAAATTCCTGTGCCAAAAGAGAGAACACCTTAGAAAAGAAGCCCAGAAACATGATGTAACATCTGAACATGTCTCTTAGTCAGCATTTACTTCTGGCAACATAATACCACTGTCCTGTCATCTTGTCCTCTAAAACAGATGAGCTGCTGCCAGAAGATTCAGGATGGGGACACATAAAACACTTCCCTGGCAGAAATTATTGCCTCAGGTGTTTGCATCCTTGATGAAGGAAGTCCCAATTTTTGAGACGTGCCTCCTTTTGATAAGCATTTTCTACCATTACCTCCATTCGTACACAGAGAATAGTAAATTTTGACAGCTGTCACTCATTCTTTAGCATTTTTAGTACTTAGGGAGGAATTACAGAAATGGCAAAAGTGGAAAGTTTTGACAGCTGAAACACAGGTGAGAGATCAGAATTTGCTGCTTCTTGTTACAGCCAAAAAAAGAGTGTGATAATGTACACACACACCACACGCAGTAACACAATTTTTCTGGTTATGAGGATGTACGTGTATGTCTAGAAATAACCAGCAAGTTCGTTGCCATGTGAAAATCAAGTCAATATTATAAATACCTGATAAATTTAACAACACAGCACACTTAAGGCCTGGTTCCCACTTCAGACAGGATCACGGGTGTGGCTGCCTCTCAAAAATGTCAGAAGTTCAGGTAGGATGGAGTAATGATAAGACAAAATTATGCAAGAAATAAAATGAGGCAACTCTTTTCTGGGAATAACTATGTTCCAACTTGGACTAGAAAACCTTTTCCACCTTCTAAACAGAACATTACTGATACATGAGGACCTTTCTGCCTGGGAGTGAAACTCCACATATCCACCATCTCAGACCTTTTTTTCTGAAATCCTTGCACAGACACATTGCTGACAGCCATCCCCAGGCCCTTTCAGGGCTGCACAGCTGCTCTCTGGCCTTTCAGAGATGTGCAGGCATGGCTTGCACACTCTTGTTCAGAGTCCAAGGACTTGGGAACATCTTCTTGTAGCAACAGAGAAATAATCTACTCCCACAGCTCAAGTTGCAAAGGCTCAACCTGCTTTGTACCAAACATGAGTGACCAACAGCATTAAAGCTGCTGTAGCTTCTGCTCGTGAAGATCACTGTCCTCCTCTGTTAAGGGAGAGAAAAAAACAACCAGCAATTAAAGACCACTTGACTCCTCCAAAGCACTCAATAAACAAAGGGCAAGTAGTACCAAATAACACCTAACACTCAAAATACACATTTTTAGTCCTACTCATTCTGGTTCTTCTCTTCTTTTTTTTTTTCTTTTCGGATGATTTCTGATACTTTGCTATGTTAACTCTTTACATAAGTTTTCTTGCCTCATTCTGTTTGTTATGATCACACAGGCTCAAGATGCTGCTTCCTTTCCAAATCTTTTGTTTTTAATAAATTGCTAATTTCATCAATCCCTAACCCCATGGCTCCTACCTACCATCAGTCTTCCCTGTTTCCATCTCTGTCCTGTTCTCCTGGGTAAGTATCTGGGGTTTCAGCTGTTTAAATTGCTATTTATTCAAATCCCTGCCATATAATAATAACCAGTGCTGCTTATTTACTCATTCTCTTATCCTTCTATTTGGGAAAAATCTCAAATGAGTTGTTCCTGTATAAAATGGCAAATATCAACTGAAGAAAGTGGCTATGGATTTGAGAGACATTTTGGAAAACTTGTGAACTAGAAGCCAGTGAACAAATTAAACTAATTCATGTGCATTCTACTGCTTTTCTGCCTGTGAGAGTACTCAATATTCTGCATTCTAATATTTAATAATATTCATTATTCAAGAAATAGTCCGGGCATAACCCAGAAAAAATATTCAAGAGTATAAACAATCCTCTTTTGGTTAACATTTTTTAAAGCATGGCACAGCGTATGTGTTACTAACATATCCTGAGAAATCATTCACTCTAGTGTAAAACATATCCATCCAGGATAGAACACAATATCTGTGCTCAAGTCACAAGAAACTCAATTAAGCTCCCACAGCAATTCTTACTGAATTCAACAAAATTCACTTTATCCTAATATCTCCCTGTAAGTAATCTGCTGCCTGAGACACACCTTTTTACCATCTCCTGCCCCTTCCATCTTCTTGTATTTGTCCTTTTTTTTTTTTTTCCTTTTCACTTAGCCTTGGATGTTTTTCCTATTTCAGAGGTCCATCATCCTTGCATTAAGCAGGAGGAGAACCAGGAGTATCCCATGCACCTTTTAAAGGCCATTATGGGGTAATGCACATTATACACTGTATTACAACAGCATTCATTCATCAGCTGTGGGGGTGGTACAGCAGGAGAAAGAGGAAACTGGGACACTCTGGTAGCCTAGTTCCCAGCACATCCTTCATGCTGTGTGGAGAGTATCAGAGTGGGCTCCCTATTCCAACACTTGAGCTGAGTGGAGTGCTGGTATCACAAAGCTAAGGAAAGGCAGTACTGCCTGAAAGCCCTGCAGCCTGCACTCAAATCGTGGGCTGCAGCCTGCAGCCCCCAAAGTTTTGTCACAGTGAGAGGACTGTGAAGGCTTAAACTAGTATTTCTGCTCAATCTCAAAAGTAGCAGCAAAAATTTAGTAAAACATTCTCTGTTTTCTTTTCTTTGCTCCTTCAGCCCTCCAAAGCACACAGTTTCATACCACTGCTTATTCAGAACAGCTCCAGAAAAAAACTTGTCCAGCAAGAATTATCCTCTCCCCCTTTTCACATATCTATGAAGCATCCATATCTAGCACCATATTCCCATGTTCAGAAATGCAAACACTTTTCTGCTCCTGCTCTCCCCAATTACCTGTCTGCTTTAGGATATTATTGGGAAAAAAACTTTGTTGTTACTGGATATAATACATCATTCTCTGTATCTTCCCTTCTTAATGTTTATGCTGCAGAATTTCCCTAATGGCACATGCACACTGCATCTTTTTGTTTTCTTCCCTAATCCCTTCCTAACTAAAAAACCAGACAGACAAATAAAAAATAAAAATGACGCACCAAATATGAGGTGACACCAACAAGTAACTGATGTAGCTGCAATAGTATTAAACAGCAGGATATTTTTACAAAGGCCAGAAAACACCTGATGGCCCAAGCCAAGGTGAAAGAACCCTCTGGAAAAGCCACTCTTGCCCATTTCAAACACTGAAAATGCAATTCACTCTGCTATGTTAAACGTTGCCTTAGAAGCAAATCCTCTATCAAACAGAGTGTCTCTATGTGAACAGCAAATGGAGCCAGTCCGTCATGGAACTATAATTTCCCAATATCCATTCAAACCAAACATCCAAGTCAAACCCAAAGAGAAAAAATGAAATTAAATTATCAAAAATCATAAGAAAAAAATTGGATTTTATCTCAAAGGTAATGCCTCCATCTCTAGTGGAAGGTGTACCTGCATGTGCTGGGGAGTCCTTAGGTGGGGTTTTTTTAAACAGTATTTAAGGTCCCTTCCAACCCAAATCATTCCATTTCCCAACTGACTGCTGCATAAAATCCTCTGCAACTCACTTCTCTAACAATCTAGCACAAGAGTGCAAGAAACAATCTTTCAGTGACAAGAAAAAAACAACTCAATAAAAAAAATATACTCTTGCATGAATCAAAAAGCAAAAGCCAAAAGACCACAGAATGGGTGCAGTTCCACCAAGCCACCAGCCAAAGCTCACTAAAATCCAGCAGCTAAAGTACTTAACTAACACTACACTAAAGCAAACAACACATTGACACCATAAACAATATCCAAAGAGATTTCAAGCAGCCATTCTGTGTGTGGTACTTTTCTGGATATGGAGTTGACTACACAATGAGCACCAAGTTTTCATTTTTACCAATTAAATTTTTTAAATTAATTTTATCCAGTTAAAACTTGCTTTGTTAAAAAATGCAATACTTCCAAGATACTTAAGAAGTTAAAAGCTTTAATGAAAATAAATGAGGCGTTAAGGGAAAGCCTTTTATCAAAAAGGAAATTCACAAATAAATAGGAAAATTGTAAATTTTGAGGTCTAGGATAGCAAATGATTTGTGGTCGTTTATTACAAACAGATTTTTTTTCCGTGCCAATTTTTTTCCAGAGGTAAAAAATCTGGGGTGTAAAAAATTGATCAAAAGTATTCCCCAATCAATTAGGAACTTCATGTCAGTGAGGTTGGGCTCATTTACTGAAGCAGTAGGTATTTCCATGGGAAGAAGTCCTGAAGTTCACACCAGGAATTGGCATTAGCTCCAAGCTTTTCCACTGGGTGGTGGTAATGAGATCAAGAAGTTCAGGAGAATTGGTAGCAGAACTCAGAGCACCACCAGTATTCACTTATTGATGTACTCATTCGTTCATGCAGTCTCTCCCTCTGTACACACATACCTACCCTATGTGCACACATGCCACATAGAAGTCTAGTCTCACAGTAATGACAGGATGAAGAGAATCGTTTCTAAAATCTTTAAGGGCTGGACTGTAAAATTAATCTTAACACAGTTTGCTGCTTTAGCATTCAGTTTGACATAATTTTCTCAGTGTAAAAGCTGAAGAGAGTTGGGGTGAGACAGCTGACAGGTCAGAAAATAGCACTATTTATTCCTGAATGAGCAAGTATAAATTAGAGACCCACTGGAGAAGAAAACCCTCCAGAGCTTCATATTGTAATACATTTCATCAAGTTCAATATATGACATGCTATGATGGCTTCCTTTTTCATGTGATCTGTAACTGTCACAGAAAAGAATGGAAACTAAATTAAAATGTTGTGTTTACTTTCCCAACGTTACACATTTCAGTAAGATCAATTTTTCAAAATGGGAATGTTTGGCATCATCTGAAAATCAAAGCCCTGTACAATATTTATGGCTACGACCTCCCAGCTTAAGACACCATAAATCACATGGGGCATTAACTGGTTCACTTTCACAGGGCACTTGTAACAATACCAAAACACACTACAGTATTAAGCACATGCTGGGGAAAGATATTTCTAATGTTATATAATACGACTCATTGCCATACTTTTAAAACCACACAGTTTTTGTGAATTATGATTTAAATACTGGTGGATTTGTGCAGTCCAGTAATAGCCTTGAAGTGCTTATTTTGGCCCTCCTGAGTGATGCTTGACACTATCAGCTTACTGGCTGAAAGGCCCTGTTTATTCATTAGAACAATTTTTTTTTTCCTAATAGCTAATGACTTACCAATCTGTCTGCTGTAGCAAAAGAATATAATTACAAATAGGCATGTTAAAATACTATCATAAGAATTTCATCCAACTTTCAAAATATTAATAAGTTATGTGCTTAATTAAGGATAACCATATCAAAATAGCTCGAGTATATTATAGATTACTAGCCTGAAAAAAAAATATGGTAAGAAACAAAGTCAGCTTTGCTCTAAAAATAGGGAGGATTTTCAAAGCCCAGTGTAACTGGTTTGGCATTTGGACAATTAAAAATGTCTACATAATTCATTTAATTAAGTAAGAACTTACTCATTACTCCAAGCTATATAAATCATGCCAAGTTTTACCAAATGCACATTTCCTTGAGTATCTGGAAGACCTGTGAGAAGACAAGGCAAAATACTATTAACAGCAATATCAATACAACTGCCATGGGTAAGTTACAAATCTGTGACCAAACAGCAACATGAGCAGGTTTTTTTTCATCCAGTTTTTGAGGTGCCTTGGAGCTATGTTGTTCTTGTATTGCTGAGCCCTGAATTAACAACCCTCCTTGTCTATGAGATGGGGGATGCAGTATCGTAACTATTAATGAATATGCATTAATTTAATTAAAATAATGAGCAGTCTGACATAATTTATTTATTATTAGAGTGGAAAAAGTTAGTTCCATGGTTTTTCTGCTCTGCAGCTATGTTCACATGGCCTTTTGGATCAACAGTTCCTTGTGATGGTTACATGGGGAAGGGTCATCAAAGATAATCCTCCAAAAACCTTCTCCTAAAAGACTATCTTCCACTTCCTTCTTTGCATAACCATTTTACAATATATGCATATAGATAGATAGATAGGTAGATAGATAGATAGATAGATAGATAGATAGTTTAGAGCTTAATTTTCCTCTTTAATTATTGCTATGCACACTCCAGTGTCACTTGACAAACTTTTGTAACTGCATATTACCTTTTCTCCACACAAACCTGAATTTTAACACAAGGTATCTATTATCTAGACCTACACTCAAAATAATGCAGATTTGCTTTTACAGAATTTCAATACTGACACCTCCTAAAGATACTGATTTACCCTTGAACTAACCTTAGCATCAGCATTCCCACTAGAACCAGTGACCTAATGCATTCTAAATGCCTGAAGTTAGGAGGAAAAGAAAGTATAAAATGTTTTTAAAGTCAAAACACAATTGAACTATTCCCTGGGAACCCATGTGCTGCAGTATTTACAGGAAAATGCATTTAATGTAAAAAAAACCCAGCCAAACCAAAAAAGCATGCAGAAAGAAAAAAATTATCTGTACTCAAATTCTCACCACTCTGGGAGAATAAATTTATGTTTAAACTTGCTGATCTTGACTCAGTTTGAAAACAAGAAAAAAACCCCAACAAAGCAACAACCAAACAAACAACCCACCCCCTAAACCAACAGAAATATCTCCACCCTGCTTGTTTTGAAGCCCATCTTGGAATTTGTACCTTGTATTTATAAAGCCTGAGCCTGGTAGACTCAGCCACTGCCAGGAAGGTCCCTCGCCCCCTCATGAAGCCTAAACTTGCCACTTTTAAATGTCTTTGCTGCTACCCTTTTGTCAGCTGCAAATCACCATCAGTAGTTTGACCTAACATTGAAATAAAATAATCTTCAAGCTTTTCTCTCCCTTTTTATAAATACTCAGGCTTTACTGCAAGACGCTGAAGTCTCTGTACCTTCTGCTGGTAAAGCTTTATTGTCATTACTTTAATGCTCAAACACAAATTGATTCCTTGAGCTTCCTAGTTATTTTTGTACATCTTCTTTAAATTCCCTCTGCTCACTTTCCAGAGCAAATAATTCTCTTATAAAAGTGTATTTGTATCCAAATGACCATAAGTGTAATCTACTTGCAGGCAGATTATATTTAAAGATCAACCCTTAAAGACAGCAATTTAAGTTTTTCGAGTGGATATTCATCTCCATTATGTCCTTCATGTTATTTTCAGAAAGAAAAACATGGATTAGTTTTGGAATAACACTGTAAAGGTTGAAAAGCAGGAGCTGTAACAAAATTGTCTCACTGAGGGAGTTTGAGAATAAAGATAACGTTCAGGGAGTGCCACTGCAAAATGAGATTGAATATAAGGATGCAAGGCACACGTCTACCTCTATGCTGCTGCTCCTTCATCTTTCTGGCTTTCCACTTGTGGAGGCTCTCTGGTGTGGGCTGACCTTGGCACTCCAGGCTGCCCTTGCACTCTCCTGTTGTGGCTGGCAAGCCCATTCTGTCTTTCCTCACACCCACAATTTGCTCTCCTCATTGCTTAAATTCCAGCACAGTCATTTCTTCGACTGTAACTGATGCTTCACTTTGCAAAGTATGTTTTCTTATCATTTCTCATCTGCAGTTTACTCACTCTTCACATGAGGAGCTAACGAGAAAACCGAGAGAAACCCAAATACTATTTGTATTAATTTATTAGCAGGAAGCCAATTTTTGCTCAATATTGCAACCATGTATTTTGTATTTAACAGAACATTCTTCAAACTGAAGGCCAGCAGAGAAGTAAGTGGATTTTGGACAAAGCATTTTCTGCCCTTGTGAAAACAGCAGCAGGAAACAAACTCCAGTGGTCAAAATTGTATCATAAAGATGAAAAACCATATGTGTTTCTGGTCTTTAAATTGCTCCTCTACAGAGTGATAAGAGACATCATATAGAACCTTATCAGGATTTAATTTCCTAACAGAAATGAGAAAGGAATGTGCAAAGCTCCTCTTACATGATCCAGCATTAGATTGCAGTACATGATAAAAATATCTTAACGGGCGTATACCTAAGGAAGATTACATTCCATCTCTCTTCTTCCTGAAGATGCTTTCTATATACAAATCTTTTTAAAAATAGCATATTTCTGGTTTGCTGTACATGACTGTCTTCTTCAGGAAACGTTTTCTGGCAAAAACCTCCACAGTTACTGTATCTTTTTAGTGCTTCTGTAATAATACCTTGTAAAATCCTCTTAGTATATGAGGTTTATGAATGAAACCTGTCAAAGTATACATACTACAAAAATGATTGTTAAATTTCTTTGGAATTTAATTCTTAGCTGTAGTCTAACTATGTCATAAATGGTCTATACTGCAAGCCACCACCACTTATGTGAAAAATCTGGTTTGTATGTATTTGTATTTTGTACATACATGTTTTCCAAGTCGTTGTGCATCCTCTTACTGACTCTTGTATCCTAAATTATATTTACTGAATCCCCCACATTCTATTCTATTTCTAATCTCTACTAACTGCAGTGTTATATCCAGACAAATTCAAATTTCCAAAGGGTTCACTGTGAGCGACGGTGCCCTTTTGATCACGAAATTGAGTGCATTTTAACACCAATTTTATACTTTTCATATTGTGATATATTTACTGCAGGGCCACTATAAAGAGCATTTACAAACAGTGCAGGCATGCTCAGCATCCGTGTAGGGCCTCTGGGAATAGCAGAGACAAGCAGTGCTCTGGATTTGGGAGTACTTGCTCTGCTGGGTAATGGGCAGCATTTTAAGGCGAGTGGCCGTAGGAAATGAGGGCTCCCTCCCTCAGCTTTATCTTTTTCCTGCTCTGCAGATTTTGCAGTTTCTCCTCCTCGTGTTTCTAACCTAATCGAATTCTTAGAACACAAAATACCTGTCACCACAGTCAGAACAGGATTATTTGCTACGGTGGCTATGCCATAACATGTACTGTTCTCATTTTACAGCACTACTAGTTCCATTAAAAGGAATAGTTTCCCATGGCCATCTTGGATTTTTGTTAGGTAAATTAAGAAAGGCTAATTATTAATAAAACACATTAACATATGTACCCCTGAGCAGACTACACCTGTAGCCATCCTACCTTGTTTTAACAATTTCTGAGTCACATCTCCCTGGCTTAAAAAAAAAAAAAGCTCAAAGAAAGCATTTATAGTATATATTTATGACACTGCTTCCTAGAAACATCTCTGAGAAGGGTTTGGCTCTTTCTTCCCCACTCTCCACATCTCCTGGGATGATGAAGCAGATAGGATTTCCCACACTTATCTCCGGCATGTCTCCTGCGTCAGGCTGTTCTGTGACTCTGCAAAGCACACTGCACATCTTGGTGCTGTGCCAAGTCTGACTGGGAAGCCACACTTGCCACCAGCTCCTCATGCCACAACCAAAATCACCCGACCTTACAGAAATACACAGCTGACTGTATTCTTAAATACATTTTGGCGTGAAAAAGCTTCAGATTAGTAAAAATTTCAGCAAAACCTGACCTTTCCTTGGACATGCTTCAAGACTTACTGCAGTGTTATGTTCCAATTATAGGAATGCCCCAAATGAATAAGCAGATATTTAAATTTTACAGATAGCACCCTAAGGAAAAATTTTAGTTAAACATAAATGGTGTGATTACCTAATGGGCATAGCAAAATGTTAGGAAAATAAAGTGTTTGGATAAAACAGCAACGATTAATTTTTCATTTAATTTTTTCCTCAAATATAACATGCTTCTGGAGATCATACTTAGTGAACATACTCGTGGTTCCAGGCCCACACAGTATTTTAATTCCATAAGGTGCGTGGGAGGCTTTTTTAAATCCACATAATTTTGTGTTATTTTCTTTTTACATGTTAAGTTATTATCATCAGATGGAGGGGAAATTAAACATTCTGAATGTGTTAAAAGCCTCGGTCTTCTTGACTCCTATTACCAACTGCTAACTATTGCTAAACTCATCCATTTTTGGAACATGAACAACCTTGATAGCATCAGATGGAGACAAAATAAAAATAGAGCTTTGGCAAATCCTGTGAATTGAATTCCGGTATCTCGGAACACCGTGTAAAGCTCCTGATTGCCTTTGAAAATGTAACTCACTATATTAATATTGAAGCTAACTCATTTCCTAACTTTGCTAAGAGCAGCCAGAACTATAGTCATGCTGGAATAGTGAGGAACTAAATAAAATCCAGGCTATGAATATAGCTGTGATTTGTTTTTTCCTGGGAAAGGTTTTGCAAAAACCTTTCTAGAAAAGGTTTTGTGAAAATTATTCCTAAACAACTTTATATCTAGTCTTCCTTTCTTTTGGGGTACATAATATGTGTTGCTTCCTCCTTTTTCATAGAGTAGACAGTAAAAGCCATCTTTTTCATCACCTTAATTATTTGGCTTTTATGACTGGAATTAAAAAACATTTCTTTCTTCATACAGTCCTTATCACTACTCAGACACACAGTAATAAAGATGCTTAATGAGCAGCAAGCCCAGTTTTTGCTTGTCTGGGTCATGTTTACATGACATGACTATGCATCTGATGCCTTAGGAAAAGGTCCTTGGAGCACAGCCCTACACAGCAGGGGAAATTCTGGGCTCTTCAGTAGGATAGCCCTGTTGTGGTGATGACTTTGTAGTGGGTTTCTGAGAGATCTCAGAGAAAGGCTGGACAAATGCAAGCTTTTGTTAAGCTGTCCTAAAAACCATTTTCTAAGGGGACTTTTTGTAGTTTCCCAGGAGAGAGCTTTGATGAAGAACGTAAATAAGAGATTGTTTAAGGTAAGGTGGTTGCCTTGACCAATGAAATGTCTTCCTCTGTCTTGTTGTGAATTCCTGACAGACAGAGTCAGGGAGAGACAGAGACACAGACACACACAGAGACACACAGACGTTTCCTCCAGCTAAACCTGCTGGAGGGAGAAAGACTTGTTCTGTTTCTTGATATTAATAAATAAGCCTTCTGAAAAAAACATGGACATGTGTGGTTTGTGGAAAGGCCCTGGGACAGCAGGGCAGGCTCCTTTCCACACCCTGTCCTCAAACACAGAGCTCTGCAGTACGTGCTGATACGTACAAGGTGGCACTGCTGGTTTTTACAACCCCTCCAGCCATTTTCAGAGCAAACAGGCTCTGCACAGACCTTCAGTAGGATGAGTAGTAGACTCCCATCACCATCACAAACACAAAGCTGAAAAACTCCACAAAGACAACTGGCTGAGCTCGAGCACCCTCTGCCCCTGCCACTCCAGCTCCTGTCCTCACCGCCTGCACTTCTCTGTCTGCAACACACTGTAAAGCCTCTGCCAGACCACGAGCTCAAAAGGATGCTCTATGAGACAAGAACGTAGATGTTCTGTGGCCTCACACCAAGGTACAATGTCACGGAAACAATCTCATGACCAGGTGGATTATTACATATGCAGGATCTATATACACCACTTTTCCCCATTTCACAGGTGGAGAGCTGCCTGAGGTGGCACAGAGTGACAGGGAAGGCTGCAGGAGGTTCTTGTGTTCCCAGCCTTGCTGGCTGGTGGGAGAAGCAGCATCCCTGGGAGGAGTTGTGCTGGGACAGTGCCCCAGGCTGCAGTCAGTGAACAGCACAAGCTTTTCCATCACACAGCCAAGGTCTGTCCTGCTCCTCAAGGCCCAGCTGAAAAGCAACCACGCAGATGCCTGGGCTGCCCCTGGGTCCCAGCTGGCACTTCCATGGCTGCCATAGCCTGACTATGAGCACACAACATCTCAAAAAAGCTCCTCAGCTGCCTTCTGACACATAAACGTATAAAAACCAGTGACCATCAGAAACACCAGTGACAACATCAGGGGAGGCAGATGCAGATTTATAGGTAAAGAAGGGTAATTTATGCTGATGTCGCTACAATAAAAACAATTCCAGTGTGTGTTATGTAAAATCCTTTACTATCCAAAATCTTATCAGCTCTAGAAAATCCCATAAACTTTAGGTACTTTACAAATAGCTTTTATTTGGTGGAGCACTATATAAGTCTCTTTACTACAAGGTGAAGAAAGATCATAGATAATTATAAAAAGCATGGAATACTTTAAGAACCACCAAAGACCCTGAATTAATTCAATTTCAGATTAAAAAAATAAAGCCTGAAATGTCAGGTGATCTCACTGCAGTCATAAATATCTGGAAGTTGTGTTATTATTTAATGCTTTCCTCTATTCATAAGCCTCTTAGAACAGAAGCACATTCTCCAGAGATCATTGGCTTACTGTGTACCTAAAGAAATCAAGCTAGAGTTCAATTATGGTAAATATACTTCATTCCCCCCAGGAATGGGCAGGTGAAAGGGCTTAAGTTCAGAAGGAAATTAGATTAACAATAATAAGAAAGTTATTTAATCCCTAACTTATATAGTAAAGCATATAGAGCATCTACGTTAATTTTTGTTATGGATTTTAAATCCGCTTTCAAATCCTAGCAGTGAACAGTCCTCTTCCATTTGGTAGCCATGTATTCTTTCAAGTTCTTTAAATAATATTTAAAACCTAATGAAGCAACATGCAGCATTTATTGATGTCCAACAGTATCCTGTATCACCACCCAAAACATAAGATACAACTCAGCAAGAGAAGATATCTTTCCAATGGAAAGATTACAGTGCTTTGTCTAGAGCCTTTACTTTCCCTCTGCCAATTTAGTTTCACCATAATTTTGATGAAGTTTCCAGATATGAGTGGTTTTGGTTTTTTGGGTCATTTTATCCTGTAAGGTCTAACAGAAACCAATTTTTTTCCCCATTTCTTTTAAAGCTCCACAATATGTTGAATATTACACTAGGGATAGTTTTGCTGTTGCTGTTTTTTCCTTCAACAACATTGCAATTTAGTGATCCATAAAAATGGTGAGGCCATACTTCTGGAAAGGACACTCACATCCTTAAATGCACACCACTGAGGGGCCCTAATGAATCCAGTGAGCACTGATCTACAGCAACGGAGGGGAGTAAGCCTTAAAACCTCAAAAAGGAGTTTGTTGAAACCAAGGTATATACATGCAAATCTGTTGGTAATAAACAGTCAGAAACTGGAGAGGTGGATGGCTTTGCTGACTGCTTTAAAATCAAGATTAAACCAGAGGTTGTCTACCAACAAGGCTACCTGCTTCACAGACAGAGTGTGGTACATCAGAAAGCAATTAAATCACAGGCCTTAGCATTTGTTTTTGTTTGAATTGCAGTCAGTACCAGCCATTGACCAATAACAGTATTTAAATAGCAAGCAAGCAGTGTCACTGTTGGGCAAGAAAAATGAACCAGCAAAGATTAGGAAATACACTGCAGTGGGAAGACAGCTAAGCACAGGCATCAGTTATTTAGGGATTCAGTCGTGCCTGCTGCCCACAACAACAATAACAACTCTCTCTGCTGTATTTCCAGAAATGAGCTTTCTGCCAACAGTAACGCAGCAGCTGCAAACTCCACTAAAGATTTCAGCTTAATTACTACAGGATTCCTCCAAGCCCTCCTAAGCACTGACCTTACAAGGACTGGCTTTGGAGCAGAGTGTGCAGCATCCTCGCTTCTCTCTAACCAGAGCCTTTAGATGTAGATAAGCTACATTCAAGCTCTTGACATGCTTGAAAGCACCACCCCTGCTATTCCATCTCCCTCCAGCTCAGATATTCCTGTAGGCCACACACCAAGAGATATAATTTCTTACGGTTTGTGCTGGCATTCTACAACCCACAAAAAGCCTCTTGCTCGAGCACACGGCAACACATTTGTTGCTGCCTCCTGCTCTTGGAGTTAATCAGGACTACAGCATGTTTCCACAAGAAAGGAGCCTTCCTTGTTCAGCTGAGAAACACAGATACACACATATATATTTTATCCATAGAGGACAGATATGTAGGTATCTATAACTATTGCAGTACTTTCAGCTCCAGGCAATGCATAAAATATTAATACTTTTATAATGTATTGCTTGATTGCAATGTATAATCTTATAAAGGATCTTATTATGATTGTCATTCTAATAAGCTATAGACAAGAGAATCTGAGGCATATAAAAAGCATAGTCAAGCTCTTATGAGTGAGCTCTTGTTTTATACCACATGGTATAAAATACCCAAAAGAATACATGGACCCCTGCAAATACAGGCAGGAAAAGAGCAAAACCCTTTTGATTGGCACAGGGATAAGCTGCTGCTCAAGGAACCCCCTGCTCATGCTGGTTATTTCCTCTGCCATGTTCCCTGTGATTGATTTTCACAAGTAGGAGTAAAACAGAATCATGCAAGCTGGGACACTGCCTAGAAAATAAATCTTTGAATTCAGCTGACAAAATGAGTCAAACAGCAATATCATCAGGACCAGGATACAGCTTAGGTCGCCGTGCCAAAGAGCAGGAGAATCTACTCAGGAATCTCACTCTTAAAGAAAAGCAGTTACTGCTGACAAAATGTGTTTTTAATGGCAAATAGTGCCAGGCTGGGAGTGCTGGTACAGCCTAATGACATAAGTTAATGCTGTATCAACTTAAACCCCGCAAGGTTCTGGAACAATAGGTCTGAGTGACAGAAAAGTGCTTCTTTGTGCACAATTGAAATCAAATGAAAGGGAAAAGGAAAGGCAAATAGGTTACAAACACATCTGAAAGGAAATTTAATGGGTGACATTCACCACTCCTTTTCTTTTCACCACTTCCTGACAGTTTATTGTTCACATCTTGCTCAGGGCTACCTTTTGCCTATTCGTAAAAGGTCCTGGTCCCTCTGAATAAGCTGCTTCTAGCTACCACTTCCCTGTACTTTGCTATTTTAATGAAGAACTTTCTTAGTTATCACAAGGCTACTTCCCACTTAAAATTAAGCTGGCTGTCTTGTCAATACTTAGAAGTAGCAGAACAACTGTAAAAAGGAAGGTATTGTTCTGAATTCTGTGGTCCACATTTAGTTTTTATTAAACAGTGATAACTTGCACTGTTCTCCTTCACAGTACCCAGAAACAAAGAAAACCTCTTCAAAATCATCTCCTGATGTTCAAGTATAGAAACTTTGCTAATAGTAAATAGTTAGACTTAATGGAGAATGGATGAACAATATCCCAGTGGGCATCTAAACACAACACTTCATTCAGCTCAGTGGTATTGCAATAATTGCCATTACAATAAGGCTTATAAATGTATTTACAAGCAAACATGATCCCAACGTTTGCAATACATGGTGCTGTTGGGGTAACACAACATATAAAGGAAGCTAAAAATCAAAGGCAATTTGCCACATACCTAAAAAGTCATACAACACTAATGCTGAAATAAACAATGCCATTATGTCCTATTAATGTAATTATCTCTTCCTTTGCACATACAAACCTACTTCCCAATCTCACAGCATCTCTATTTTCATCCCTTGCTGGTCCACACGTTACAAAAGAGGTTAGCATTTGTGCACACTAAGTCTGCATCACAATGCTTTCATGCAAGAGGTATTTAGGGGGAGAACAGAGATAGCCGGAGGGGCAATTGTCTCTGCACCAATTTCTGGATGGAATTACTACAGGAAAGAAGGTACTATCTATTGCTAGAGTAGAGAAATGCCATCTGATGGAAAGGATGACAAACAAGAAGTGTGGGGAGGTGTTAAACGACTTTTTGGTTTTTTGCATATCCAGGTGAATACTTTAAAAAATGGCAGCTGTAAAAGCCAAAGCCAAACATACATTTTTTTTCCAGGCAATTCATTTTCAAATCTGCTTTCATTCTTTTCCAGTATTTTTACTGAAAATTTTACATGCTTCCAGAAAGAATAATCCAAATGCACAAATAGGGTATGGAGTCAGATGACACGTTTTTTAATGAGAATTAATGCCACATAAAGCAGCTGTAGAAGCAATCCAAGCCCCACTTTCTGACTTGTAAACCTTCAACTCAAATCTTCCTCCTCCTTTCAATGTAAAGGAACCAGTGAAACATGGAGCTCTTCTACTGACAGATTTGCAGCCCTTCTCTCAAACAGGGAAATCTGAGCAAGACCAAAATATGGTTTAAGAGGTTTGGAATACAGAGAGCTGCTATAAAGGTCCATATACATGAATTCCTGTATAGCATTCCTGTAATCAGGTGGTGAATTGGATCAGTATGTGCAGCTTTTGTCTGTCCTAACAAGACAGAGGCCAGATTGGCAGGCTGAGCCTAAACTCTTCAACTCATGATGGCCCAGGCCCAGAGAGCAGCTAAGCTACTACGTGACTGACGGGCAGGAGAATCTCTGTGAAACATGCTTTTCTACTTGTGGGATTATATATTTCAATAGAGTTACTCTCTGTCTTTTTATCTTCGTTTTCTCCATCTGATCAGGGCTCTCTGTGCTAATACAGGCACCCTCTCTTTGACTTTCAATAGAATAATATTCAGTAATAACCTACAAAGCAAGGCTTACATAGTGATCACTTCGACTCTACAATCTCTAACATCAGAAGTTACAACAATTTCCTCTTCCTATTCCCTTTCTTCTCACTACAGAAGTCCAAATTTACATGCTTTACAAAGAGAGATTCACCTGCAGAATTATCAGGGAAGAAATTCTCAGGAGAGAGTTTTCTCCAGCATCTGAAGTTTACTATTGCCCAGCCTCTGTGAGATCTCATTTCTACTGCTGTCTCAAGTACCCTATGTTACACAAGAAGCATCCCCTTAGGTTTTCACTCTTTGCTTGCCCAAAGAAGACTTCAAGTAGTGTGGATGCCCACAGTACCCCAATGCCTTAAATCCACGTCTGTGCAGTGCCGTGCTGATACCACATGGAAGTGCTGCCCCACTGCAAAGCACCTAAAGATTCAACCCAAATGGGGATCTTTAGTGATGGCCAACAGCTTCTGTATTTTATTTGCATCAAAAGCACAAATAATATATTTCGTGTTCAACGTAACAGTTTGTTCTTCCACTCAGTGAATGGATCACAACTAATTATCTGTAAACCTCTACAGCCAGCAGATGTAAATATGCTTTCTCTCCCATTGAGCTCTCCCATCTGAGGGCCATGAAAATACAACCTGTTCTACCCCTGTCTCTCACACATATTGAAAATAAAGTGGTACCAGCTACTTCAGAACAAATAACAACAGCATTCATTTTCCCTCAGACAAATATAACTTTTATACCACTTATAATATTTTCCCACTTTTTTACCCTATAGTCATCTGTCTGCATAAAAGACTCTCAAATGTGATATGGGCAATGTAGGAGGGAAGAAGTATCCATCACCACTTGCCAGGGATAAGGCACTAAGGAGAAGAGACTAAGGGCCTGAGAGTATCATAAATCAAGCTATGCTTAGGTTAAAGAAAAAAACCCCCACCAACCAGCAGAAATCCCTTCTCAGATCAGATTCCTTCCATCCCAAGGGTTTTGTCTACCACATATGCCCACACACACCCTCAGGAGCCTCTGCCTTTCCCCTTCCATCACTTCTTTCTGGATTAAAGTCAGCACCATCCCAACAGTTCCCCACAGCCACTCTGGCTCCAGGACAGGCAACAGCCAGCACTTGGCATCACATCCTGCAGCTCTTAGCACATCCTGGGAATAAAAAGGGAAGAATGAATCAGCTGTTTTAGAGTTATAGCGTATCTTGGCCATTAGTAGAAAAAAATTAGAGGAGACAGTGCTGATTAATGCATTCCTCCTCTTTCTGCTTCTCAGTTAATCTTGCAAAGGCTTGTCTGTCAACTCCTGTACTTCCCAGCATCCATGGGGTTTCCTATGATAAAATTATCAAAATGCAATTCAAAAAATATCTTATTGTTCTTCACCATCAACTATATTTGTAGAGGACATTATTGCTCAGGGAAGAGGGAAAATAATAATAAATCTGTAACAGCAAGGACAGCAAACAACTGCATTCTCATAAGCACTAAGAGTTTTATTTGCCATACTAACAATGAGACAAAATTGTACCATTGGTATTCAGAGGAACTTGAAAAATGGGGGAGCAAAATATTTCTTCTCTTTCTCTCATAAAGAAAATATGTGCCTCTGATTTTAGGGGATTGAGGTGGGTTGCAGCATGACTGCTGTTCACCCTGAAAGCACTGAAATACCCATTTATTTACCTTCTAGCTACATCACCTGGGAGCTGGAAGCGTGCTACACACTGTGATCTCTCCTTGTTTTCTTCCAGGCAAGGCTGAGGCTGGTGGCAGAGGGGATTAGGCTCTGAGCTCCACTGGCTCTGTGTGTGTCATTAGGATGACTCATACTGAGGAAGAGCTGTGGTTTTTGGTGACTCACATGATGGCTAGTTTGGAGCTTAAGCCCTGTGTTCAATCCTTAGCTTGCAATCCCTTCAATAATCTTTTAATGTGAAGTTTAGTTCATATACAGGCCAGCCGAGCTCCCCTGACTAAAATTAATTGGAAATGGATTGTGAAAAGCCACTCACATTAATCACTGTGAACAGTAAAAAGGAAGTGTACTTCTTGGGGTGGGGTTTTTTTTCCATTTTATCTTTCTAAAGCATACCAGAAGGCCTGCTAACCAAAATCAGCACAGTGCAGTCAGACCCAGCAAAGGCTTTTCAGAAATCTTTGTAAGCACTCAGCATCCTTGCATCACCAGAGGTAGCAAACGGCCTGATTTAGGCTCGGGCAGAAAATAGCCCTTCAAGACAACATATCCACTCATTCTCCACCCCCAGCCCCACCTTTCTCTGTCCTGGAGACATAGCCAGATGGCTTAAAAAAATGTGTGGAATATGACATTTTAATTATAGATCACCTGCAGTTTAACCAGGAGAGGCCTCTCTGAAGAATAAGGGAGAACAATTAAAGAAAAAAGGATAGGCTGGTTTCTAATTTTCTGTCTCCTCAGATGGCACGATGGGGAACAGGAGCAGGGAACAGACTGGATGACAGGCCAATTAAAGTTGTTCTTCTGGCCTGGCTGATGCTGGCATCGAGCCCAGATCTCATCCTCCTGGCATCTCCCTTGTGTCCTACGGCACCTTCCATCCAGGGAAAAGCATGTCCTGCACCCCCAACGAGCCAACTCCAGCTGGCACTTACATTCTAAAGTTTTGGCTTTTTTTTCAGCAACTTGCTGGACTCCACATCATCTTCCACCCCAACCAAGGAAATGATTCTGCTGCAAAGGAAGTGGCTTGAAAAGTGCATGCCACAGCTGATCCCAAAACGATCCCCAATGCACCAGCAGAGCTGGTAAGATTCTGGAGCATCCCACAGCCACAGCTGACCTTACAAGAGCAGCTGTCCATCCCCAGGGGCTGTAAGACTACACTAGATTAAAAGTTTGAGTTTTGCAATAGATCTTTACTGTCCACTTTTAGTTAAAGTGGAATTATCTTAGTATTCCAATCCATAGGTTTTCTGATATTACCAGCAAATGGCTTCATTCTTTGCGTGACAGTTATTTCAGCTCTGAATTGCTCCCGATCAGTCGGCTTAATTCCATCAATAACAACCTCATAAACAGCCTTTAATCTTGCAGTAATGGATACTAATGGCACCTTACTCTGGAGTAGCCTTTAATTAAAGCAGTTTAGCTTCAGTTCTGGCCACAGCCGAATGCTAGCCCGCACCACCGAGGTTTTCCACTTGAGATCCTGTAGCCCAGGCTTTTGGAGCAAGCCATGCAAGGAAGAAATTGTATTTGTAGACTGAAGTGGGAAACGACTCCCAAAGGTGTCTGAAAGACTTCTTTGGCCCTCAGCAGCAAATATGGTCCACAGTTTGGGTTTTTTTATATAGACAGCTTGATTTAAACAAATCATTAATCTTTTTTTTCCGTGAAGTTTGGGGATGAGAAAACAAAATAGAGAACTATCACAGACACCAGTCCAGATTTAAGAAAGAGTTCAAAGGAACAAAATGCCTCTGTTCTCTGAACATTCCCCAAATTTCACCTATTCCTCAAAGGAGATGGTGTTTTCCAACAGGTCTGATTTCAATCAGACTCAAGAATTAAATATTTTCCTTTTCTTCTGTCCCTTTCTCAAGAGTTTTCCATGCAACGTCACCACTTATCATTGTGCTCTTTTAAGGTCCAAGGTTTTTTTGCTCTCTCATCTTCAAAGTGATTAATTTCTCTTTTTGTCTTAGACCTCTGATGAGTCTGACAGAGAAAATGAAGAGTGCAGATTGCCATGGTGGTCTGGGCAGCCCTCAGCAGCCCAAACAGCGACTGCTCTGCAGCAACTCGAGCGCTGCCAGCACAAATGCTCCACGAGCCTGGTGAGACAGATGCTGCCATTTTATTACCATCTTCTATAAATGAGGCTTGTCATTAAATCCAGGAAGAAAACAAGGACTGGTACAATGTAAAAAGATGAAAAGACATGGAATATTTTGGGGAAAGCAATTTATAATGAAAGTGGAGTTGCTGCAGATGCAAAGTTGCAGATTAATCTCTACAATCAGATTAAGATGATATAGAGAAAAACCATAATGCTTGCCTTGAAGATGGATATACCAAAATTTTCTCCACTGATGTCATACTTAACCAGTGTCAGTTTAAGTGATCAGACTGTAAAACCTTCAACCAATTAACTTCTCTGAAGCATTTCGTAGCTAGAGAAATGCAATGCTGATCTGTAATAGCAGCAATCACATTTTTTAACTGGTAATTGAATTAATTACTATAGACATTTAAATTTCATAGCATAAGATAAGCAAAGAAATGTCAACATCCAGATATTTCTATCACCAAAGCCAAGTGCTAATTTTTTCAAGTCAATATTCCCATGGCAACTTTGTTACTGCCAACAAGGAATATGAGACAATGGCACACATCAAGTGCGAAAGATAAGAGGGAAAAAGAGAATATCTAACTGCCTGCAACTTTTTAATTCAGAGAACACCAGAAAATAAAATAACAGATAGACCACTGCAGTAATGAAAAGGTGTGCTGTGTACCCCTTTGCATCCATTGGCATACTCTGGAAAAGGTTACTCGGAGGTTATAAAATAATACCTTCTATTAGATTTCTAAATTGGAGAAGAGAGCCATCTCTCTGGAATGGTCTAGGAGCAGGGTGATCTCACTTGACACCAGCATACAGGCTAGACAATGCATCTTCTCAATTTTAGGATGTGAAATTACTTGCACCTCTTGCCCTCTTGTTATTTCCACTGACAGGGTCCTGCCTGTGCCTATAGACCCAGAAATGGAAAAATAAAACCAGGAGTAACTCGATGAATTACACAACCTTCAAGAGCATTTCAGGAAATTTCACAAACTATATTATTCATAAACATTTTCAGAATTTTTCTTTTAGTCTAGCATTTATGTTTCTCCCAGTTTTCTACTCCAATTCATTGCCAAGCAGTCAGTGTCTTTCTTCTGCATTAGCAAAAATCTTCTGATCTTCTGCCTGATAACCAAATTTCCCCATATTACTATAAATCCATTTTCCTAATGACTCAAGCATAATTGTCACTGTCACGCTGTAAACTTGAGATACCTCAGCAACAAAATTGTTAATTCATTATCTGGGGATAGATGCACGTTTCTACTTTAAAAATGTTTGTACTTTAGCAAGTATAGAGGTAGGAAAGATGACCAAAATTGTAGCATTTATTCAGTCTTGAGGTATTTGCTTATGTCTCTATATACAACAGGTAATCTTTGCAGCAGTGAAAGCAGTTTTTTATTTTAATGGTTACAGAATGACAAGCCAACAGCAGATTAAGTCCAGCTATGTCCTTGAAGAACTTTGTTATAAAATGAGAATTGTCTCTGAATTTTTGGGAAGATTTACATATTGTATGAGGACAGCCTTCCATGAATTTTGACTAAAGAAACAAACCCATTCATTGTACAGGAATGTGGTACAGGAAGTGGTAGAAGCCATACAGCATGAACTGTACCCAAAAGATGAATGTTTCCTCCTCCAATACAGTAAAAGTGTAGAAATAAAATTTCTATTTGATGTGGTTCTGTGTGGTGAGGAGGTCCAGCCAACACAGACACCCAAGATTCCTGCACTATTACCACAGAAGTTAAATAAAATTTTGGCTTCTTCCTGTCCCTGCACATTTCCCACCAACGGAGCTACACCAACATCTGGGACCAGCAGGCATCTTTCACTGTCATTTTACACAAGGAAAAACAAGGTCAAAGAACCTGAGATTTCCACATCTCAGGAAGCACTTCATAAGGATACATTCAACCTGGCTTGGAATATCCTTATGGTCACAAAGCAATTAAGAAGAGCCAAGTACTCAATTCTCAGCCTCAGTTCCCAGATATGAGGATGCTAGCCAAGATCTACAGAGCATTTTTGACTGAGTTCTCTCAGTGGCCGCTGAAGCAGAGGAGAGGCACTGGAGTTTATCATCATGATCTGAGGACAGAGAGCACAGACACAACAGAGCCCCAGCACAACATGACCTCCCACGCAGAGCTCTGAAAATGTAACTAACTCTGAGTCCCCACCACAGCTCCAGAGCAGCAGCCCAGAGGCCAGAGCATCTTTTTCAGCATCCGTCCCTTCTGAGGGAGCCAGGGTTTTTTTTTTTTCCAAAAGGCTTTAGTCTCTCTGGCTCTGTAGTCTTGGTGCTGAGAACATAACAATTTCACTGAATATTTCCATATCTCCCACTTCAGAAAGTGGGTTCAATGCTCAGGATAGACCTCTAAGAGTTAAAACCACTGTGGCTGGAGCAGTTTTATAATCAGTAAGACTTCTGGCTGTTGTTGCTTTGCCAGGCATCTTTGGTACAGTACTGAGCACATCCCAGCTTCTTCTTCTGTCAAAGTCAGGGGAGGGGAAAATGCATCATCAAACTATACTGATGCAAATTCAATTGCACTTGTAATAATAGCTGTCATCCTTATCACTTTCCCTGAGAATGTTTTCTGAGTATCCTCCTTTTCTCCTATACTGACAAAAAATATATATTTGAATTCTTTTCTCATGGCTTATTCAGTGTTTTGAATCCTGATATGAAGGGAGAATAACATTATGCACCATTTTTACGGAGATAATGGGAATAGTTCCAGCAGTGGGCAGCTTCCCTGTGATGGTTTTATATTAATGCATTGGTCAACAAAGGGAGTAATTCCTTATTGTGAAATGTTCTATTCAATAACTTTATGAAATTTCACGGTCCTGATGAAAACCCAGCCAAATAATTTTCATACTAAAAATACCCAGAAAAGTTACTATAAATCTACAAAAGTATTTATTCCCCATTCCCCAAAATATTAAGTGCCCTTTACTTGTTCACCTTCCCCACCCCCTGCAGAATTAAATGTCATTGCATTTCCAGATGTGAAAGCTCTCCTTTGTAGTATCCCAGCACATTCAGAAATGAGAATTTATGCCAGGGAAAAATTCACATTTATCTATAATATTGCACTCCATTGAGAATCTAAGTACCTTGTATTTTAAAATAGGATGCTTTGTGAGCCAGTTCCTCCCAAAGTTGCTGGTAGAACAGCAGCCAGTATGATACTTCCACAGATTTTTGGGCATTGTGTCTGTGAGTGGGTATTCTCCAGAACTTCCCTGCTAACAAACAGAGGGGATTTTTAACACTGTATACAAGAGTTGCAGAAACAAGAAATTATTAATCCCCTCTCCCTGTCACATGCCCACATTCTTTTTCCTATACATCCATGTAAAAATCTTCAACTGCTTTTTTTTATTCAATACTTTGCTTTTTTTTTTCCCCTATGGCTTGCAGATATGTATCCAAAATGGAATACTTCATGCCTGTCTCTAAGGCCTTTCATGATCGAGAGTTCAGAAGGAAAATGTGAACAGAAACAGAGAAAAGCACTTTTGGAGGTAGCAATTCCAATGTTACAGACTAGCTGATGCTAACAGTGACAGCAGTTTACACATCAGACACAAGGACAAAATTTGCAATATTTTTCAGAATTCTATTCTAACTTCAGTGCTTGCTCTGCTGCACCAGAAACACCCAACAGTTTCTGATACCAACAGAAGAGGGTGTCTATCCTCTGTGCTTTGCAGAAATCAACAAAACACTGAGTGATCATCTGAACTGCCTTATTTCTTTATCTTATAGTTTTGGTGAAGAAGGAAACTTTAAAGCCAGAAGGCAATAAGTACACTACTCAAACAGACATATCTTGCCTATTTTTGCATTGTGTAACCTTTTTTAATGCAAGACTTAAATAGGTCAAATTAAAATATCATATTTGTAATGATGATTTTGCTAATAACTTCCAAGATTACTTTAATCACTTTGACATCCTCTATAATAGATTGCAGTCTTCTTGCAGTTATATATTTATCTGGTTGGCACTTAGGCAGACCTTCTTCTACCTTCTTCTTAAGGAAAACCCTTCAGTTTGACTCATTTCACATTCCTACTTTAAAAAAACCCCACACCACCTTTAACATTTAGATTATCTACACTGTAAAATAAAAATTCAAATTACCATCACAAAATCTAATGGGAACACGTCATTTAAATTCACTGAAAAACTAAGGTCATACTGCTCAGCCAATAAAGGTTTAAAGTGGGAACATTAAAAGAAAGAAAATGGGCAGTAAAACATTCTGAGGAGAAACATAGATTGTTTTCTTTTTTTCTTACTTAGAGATGGCATAGGACACATGGGAAAGGTGTTCAGCATGGAAATACCTCCAAAAAATCCCCACTGGCTTCAGGAGAAGGAAATTACAGTAATGTGGAAGGGAAAAAACCCACTTCTTCAATTCTTAAGAGCTGCCTTTATCTCCCAACTTCCCTTTGAGCTGAGACTAAGAAAAATATAGTCATCAAACAGGAAAAAGGAAAGCAAGGAAAAAGTCTGCCCTCCCACTAAGTCAACAGTCCCTTCTAAATAACTCAGTCAGAGATAACATCTTACATATTTTTCACATGGAAATGCTGATTTTGCCCTCCAAGATGAGCGATACCCAACAACTCTGGTGAATGTACTGAACATTCAGACTGTGTCTGCCTGCTCCAGGAGCATCCTCAGCACTGTTCCTCTGGAACATCACTTCTGCAGCAGCCCAGGAGATCACCAGCTGCTGTCCCATCACTGCTGGGCTAAGCCCAGAATACCCAAGCCCCTCAAGGTCAGGAAATCAAGGACTGCATTTGATATTCCTGTTTTAATAACAGTGAAGAGAGCACTAAGGTCTCCCTGGGTGGTGCTTCAATTCAAAGCTGTCAGTTCTCTGCCAGCACTTACAGCAAAGAGTAGCATCACATTGCTTGTAAATGATGAAAGATTGCCTAATTCTTCCCTAGTTTGCTCCCATACATCTGCAGAATGTGATATGTGGGTGACAAGTGACAAAGAATCAAAACGTTTTAAAGTAATTGTTCATCCTGCAGGAAACCAGAGCTTCACCTGCTTGTCTTGCTGGCTCAAGGAATATGCTCCAGAGAACAGAAATAAATTAGAATTGTCAACATCCTCAGCAAGCAACATACCTTTGAACTAACAGTAATATTGTCGTGCCCCTTTCCCAAATAGTTACAGTTGTTCCTTTACAAAGACACTGAAGCACTTACTCCTTTTTAAACATATTTCATTCATGAGTTATTCCACGGGAAAACTTGGTAACATCTCCACTTTCAGTGGAAGAGCCAGCAAGCTGCTTTGCAAAGCAGCCCCAGTCAGTGTACTGCCATGGGGTTTGTCCTGTGTCATGTCAGGTGATAAATACCTGTCTCCACTAAAACAAATACTTCAAGGAGACCACTTGATATCTGCAAACTTTGAAAAATGAATGACAACGCATCAATTGCACCTAAACTGAAGAACACAGCTATGCAGATAGAGCAGATGGTTTTTAAAGATATAACATTAAAAAATGCCTAGCTTTTATTTCGTGGAAAAAAAAAATAAAGCTTTCTCAGTTTCTAATTATGCTGGGTCATTTTTAGATCAAAAGCATTTTGTCTAATGTGGTACACTGTAAAGAAATAAAATGAGTGGAATTTTTCAGGTGACAGTATCCTTTTTCCTGTTCACAAAATAACCAATAAAGACATTGGCAAATCAAGAACAGTAGCAAAAAAAACCTTAGTAACTAGAGTACATCTGTGTAATGTAACAGTGAAATTGATGGAGTACTTTTCACACAGTCTATAATAATGAATTCTTTGGATACTCTGATTAATGCATGAATACAGCTGAAGAATTGACAAAAATAATTTTAATAGGGAATGGAGAGAAAGGGAAGGGACTATTCATTCAAGTTTAAAAATAAATTTATCCTGAGCTATGTTTATTTCCCACATAAATTTTCTTAGGTCACATCATAATCAACCCTCAAAAAGCATATATTAATTTTGAATGCAAGAAACCTGATTAATGTCAAATATTAAGTTTAACAAAAATATGTGAACGATCTAAACTAGGGCAGGACAAAGCCACACCTGTCAACTGACTCCAATACACCCCTACTTTTATCCCTGTCAGGATTTCATGTTACCCTTTTGGCTTAAGCAGAGCTTAAAGAGCTCCTGTTGGTTTCACAGTCATAATTGAGCTGACCTGCAAATTTAAAGCTGGACCATTATCTCTTCAGCTCTCCAGTAATGACCCATATCTGCTTAGCAGTACCACAATCCACAGAACAAACCATAGGTAAAACCATGTAGGCTGTTTATTCTGGTTTTTAATGTGACTTCACTTGATTGTTCAGTTTCAGTGCTTCACTGGCTGCCTAATTGCATTACCAAGGCTGTCAATAACCCCAGCATCACCAAATACAGTAAAGCATTTCTTGAAAACACACTTCATAACTCATAATTAATTGACTTTGTGAAAGTTCTTTAGATTTTTTGATTTTACAAAGCTCATCTTGAGACTACTCTTTCTGTAGTACCCAACACCTTGTTTGCTTTCAAACCATTAGTACATGTTTTCTGCAATAAATGATAATGCTGGGAATGCCAGTAGCTTGGCCTTGGACTGTACCAAGAGCTGTCTGAGAAGCTGTACACTTTTTCATTAAAAAGTTTGCATGCTTGTTTAAGAAATTAGCAGTACTAATTAAATCAATATTTTACTGATCCTTCCCCACAGACTTCCTATATATTCAAGCATTCATGCCTTGCTGTCAAGGCTGGGTTTCTGCTACAGTTACAGGCTGCACTGGATGGATCTGCACAGATCCCTCAGACAAATTCATGGCTGCTTCCATTTGCAGAAGTTATGAGTGTCTTTGTTAGGCAGACTTACAATAAAAATGAAATACTGACAGGAATTTAAACAGCAGCACTTAATCCTTAAATACTCCTGTTTATTAAGAACTGGTGCAGAGAGTGCCCTGAACTCCAAGACAACAAAATCCACATGTGGTCTAATCAGCCTGGGACCAGGAAAAAGATATAACCACATCATGCAGTCATCTTGTGCAAACTAATTAGATCTACTGCAACTGATTGGATTTGGTGCACTGCAACTGAAACCAGACATGAGGCTCCCAGACTTCAGCTGCTGAGGGATGGAGTGGCAGCATGGACTGGGGCAGGAGGCAGCACCTTCTGTCCAGGACAGCTAAGGCTTAGGATGCTACATTCAAAGCAAAGCAGGTCTTTAGCTAGTTACCTTAGTCAACAAAAGGCAACCAGACTTGGGAATTCAGAGTGTGGAAGAGGTAAAGGTGAAGGAGGTATCTGCTGTTCCCATCCCTCACCTTCTCAAAAGAGCTTCGTTTATGGTAGGGAAAGATGTTTCAGACAGAACTGAATAACTACATCGAGAAAGAAATAAGGGAGCAATAAGAAACAGCTAGTAATAGAAACCATTAGTCACCAGAAGTGAAAAGAAGTCACATAAGTTATGTCTTGCAGAGATAACAAAGGCAGAGTCACACTGAGATGGGTGGTGTATAGAAAAAGAGGGGGGAAAGGTTCTTCAGCTGAATATTTTGGCAAGATAGACATAAAAGAAAGAATAAATTTTTCTCTCCCTGTAAGACATAGGATACATGTTTTACATTGTGAAAATAAGAGAATTGTGAAATCACATTGTGAAAATAAGAGAAATAATTTGTTTAAAATATCAATAGGAAGACAATGTGATCTCAGGAAGAAAAAAGCAGATGAAATAATGGAAATAGAGGACAAAGGAGGGGAGGATATTTTTGTAATTGAAGAATGGAAAAAAACTTCAGAGCATGTTAAATCCAAGAATCTAGGCATAAAATTACAGATGTAGTAGTGATTTGGCTGCCTTTTTCTTCCTTTTAAATTATCAAAATCATGGATAGATTCATGTGTAGAGACATACAATGTAAGCACTTACATTTAGGTGGGAAGAGGGTGAGGAGAATGAGCTGGACAATTTCTGCATGGCTGTTCAACTGATTGCTTCAGTATGTCAGAACAGTTTTCATCCCTCAGAGAAAAAGCTGCAGGTTTCCATTCTAAGGAGAACTTTACTCTGATAAACACTGGACCAAATACTCTGTGTTTATATTCTGTCACCGGTTTCTAATATTACAAAATAATTTTACAAAATAATTTTACATTCTCAGTTGATAATTTTGTCTCGCATAAGTCAATGAAAATGAGACGTAAGAAGAAAGTCAGGTACATTGTAAAGTCAGGCTGTTCTGTTTCCTGCAAATAAACCTGGAGAATCCTTCTTCTTCTTCTTCTTCTTCTTCTTCTTCTTCTTCTTCTTCTTCTTCCTCTTCTTCCTCTTCTTTTCTTCTTCTTCCTCTTCTTCTTCTTCTTTTCTTCTTCTTCGAGAGTTTTGTCCTTTTTTAAAATAAGGTGTTAAGCACCAAGCCAAAACAAGTGTTTCTCAAATAAAAGCAGGGCTCATATTTTTATGCCAGACAACTTTCATTGTAGGAGGTAATTTCTACTAAAAAAACCAAACAAACCAAAATACTGAGAAAACCTTCATAGAGGAAAGTATGAAGTTATCAACCAATACTCTATTTGAAGAAAATATTGAGGTTTCTCTGAATTGCTTGGTTGCCCAGATCTTTCTTTTCTTGTTTTCCAATTTAAGCAAAGTAAAATAGATGTGGTTGCTGGCACTCACAGAGCTGCTGCCTTCCACCACCCCAACTGAAAGGCACTTAGGCAACAGGAGGAGTGAGTGTGTACTCACATGAAATTTTACTGGCATAAGCTGGTTTTGGATGGATAGATGAACCAGTAGTAGATAAACAGGGATTTTTGCAGTCACACCAAGAAGGTTATTTTAATAGCTGTTACACCTTTAGCATTAAGTATTTTTTAAGTTCTGCAAGAGAATACTGAAGATATGAAATTTCAGTGTAGATGGATGACATAAGCAGCCATGGGTTTTTTTTTTTCTGTCTTGAACATAAATTGTTACCTGAAGTTCATGAAAAATGTGACTGATCTACACATTGACATTCAACTGCTGTACTTCATACATACCTTTATTTTAATGGAGTGAAAACATACTCACTTGTTTTTTCTACTCAAATATGAGTAACATGAGATCATGACTACTGTATAGTTTTACTGTGAAAAATTGAAAAGATTAAAGCCAAAAAGACAACTTAGACTGTCTGAGCTGCACATCTCAAGCAAGATTTCCCTCCCCCCAGTCTGGATAAGCATTAGTGACAGCTTTGCTACAGTGGCATTCACAACTGGCTTCAGGCACTATGGTTTGTGATCTCTGCAGCTGATGTGGTAGATTTAACCTCAGATATGATAAGTTAAAATAAACAGGGTGTGATGGAGCTGACAAAATGGGCATCTGGAAAAAAACACTATGATCATGATGAAAAGAAGAGGCTATTATCCAATACAAACCTTCAAAGACTGTTTTTCATGAAACATGTATTGATAGATTTTAGCTTTACTGGCTAAAGTAATTTACTGGTATTGAAACAGAGTTTCACTATTTATAATTAGATTTAGCTCTGACTGGAACTCTCTGAATCCAGCCATTCCTACCAATGTTTCCTCTGTACAGTATATAACTAGAAGTCAGAAGTGCATTTTTTAAATAGTCACAACTGCCTGGAAATTCCCGTAACAGATAAACTCTGCTTCCTCACAGTGCAAAGTCTTTCTAATTGCAGCTAGGAAAAGAAGTGGTGCCTGGTTTACTTTTACCACTTATCTCAGTGCTGCTGAGATGGTAAAATTTCCCATTGTACTGATCAGAGTAGGCAGGGGAGTTTCCAGAGGATGTACTTACATGGCCCTACCAGTTATGAAGGAACCTGCATTTGTCAGTGCAAAAAGCAGGAAATCCACGAGGCACATCAGCTCTGTTTCAGCTTTAGCCACGTGCTGAGTTGACAGTTCCTGGATTTTGACTACCTTAAGACTTGCATTCCACCAAATTCCTGTTAAGACAGCAGGAACCTCAGTCAAAAGGATCACAGGTTAGAAATTACTGACTGCCATTTCCAGGTTAAAAGTCTTCACATGAGAATCACTTGGGAAGTTCTTTTTACTGGGGCTGTCGTTGCCACACGAGGAGTTTTGGCAAAAATTTGCTTCTAAAAAGCATCATCTTTGCAAACCCCCATGTTCCAAGTGTGGGACAATGTGTAGTGCAGGATGGCCAGATTGGGACCAGCTGATGCCTTTTTACTTGATTTGCACTTTCCTAGCTCAAGGTGATGCTCTGTTACTCACATTGATGATTCAAAGATCATGTATGTTGTGAAAACTGTGAATTCAAGAGGCCAAATGCATTAAAAGCAGAAAAAAAAAATCAGCAAATAAATCTATGGAAATAATATTCAGAGATACTCAGTTACAATCAGGAATACTTTTCCATTTCTTTTCTTCCAGTTGGCCACGTTGTTGATTAAATAAAGCTGTGCATAAAGATCAGTTATGAAGGATGCTACAGATGAAGAGTATTAGCCCAGGAAGAGAATTTAATAAATTGCAAATGCAATTTATTTTATATTAAAATTTAATCAGATTAATCTATTTCTAATACTGTATGCTAACAACTTGGGCACATAGTCCCTCCCATGATATTACTGTCACTCTCATAATGCTACTTGATTTATGTGATATTAAGCAGCAGCTGAAAGACAGGCACATTAGAGATGCAACTGTCTCTAAAATCCTTATTAAGAGAACTGTATCTTTTTTCAATTGTGTTGTAAAATTTCTATCAGACATTTTACAGCCAAAGTCTTAGAGCTAAAATACAAGCAGTAGATTCTTTAGTTACTTGCTTCATCTGCTGTAGTAAAGGAAGCAATAAAAATAGCAGGCACATGGACAAAGCCACTGTCTTTCAATATCATCTGAATTTATTTGACATCACCTCTTTAATACCGGATAGAGTTTGGTCTTATGACCACTGAAGAGAAGACAGAAAAAGAACTTCCCATCATGCAGGCACATGGGGCTCTCCAGGGCTGTAGCTCCAGGCTCACAAGGAAGGTCAGGGTGGAAAGGGACTGGGCTTCAGCACAGCGAGTGCTGAAAGGAGAGAAACTGCTGGAGGGGAAGTTTCTGCAAAAGGAAACGCCAAGAAACCTTTTATTTCTCAGATGCTGTCACTGGAAGGTCAGCCACATCCAGGCTTTGGAGCTCTCTAAAGAAAGATAAATCTTGATTTCAAGAAAGGGATGCAACTGTGTTGGAATGAGTTCCCAAGCCACCTGCCTTCTGTGCGAACCCTCTGAGCCACATGCCGTGTTACAGCAGCAGGGTTTAATGCCAGCACGAGCACCCAGCAGTGACAACAGGCTCCAGACTGGAAGGAAAAGCCTTTGTCCTTCCAGCCAGATTCAAATGGAGACAAGCACTGCTGGCCAGAGCCACACCTGAGCATTCCCAAGGCATACACAGGTATCCACATGTGACACTGCAGCCAAAGGTAGCAGGTGTACTCCCTGAGCTGGGAGTGCTAAGGACTTTTTCCATGTTTTCCAGCTCTTTTTCCCAATCCAGCTTTGTGCCACCTGCCCTCAAACCTGTACTAGCACTTGGCAGCTCAGCCCCATGAGCCAGCTAGATCTCACCAGGGGCACAATCCCATTAATGCTCCCACTGGGCTCCACAACTGAGCGAGAGCAGTCCCTGGCATAAGAGGATTCCCTGCCCAAAGCCCAGAGGAAAATGCCCAAGAGGAGCAGTGTCTGTATCTCTGGTAGCCATGGGTGGGTGTTCTCATCCATTTCAGTGCAGATTCAACCATCCTTTCACACTTGATCACTGCCAATGCTCCCACTTGCCATGGTTTAACCCAAGCCAGCAACAAATCCCCACACAGCCATTGGGCTGGGAAGAGACTTGGAAAGGTAAAATAAAGAAAACCTGTGGGTTGAATTAAAAACAGCTTAATAATTTACATAAAGTTATTATTGTTGTTGTTATTATTAATAATAATGATTTGAATGAAAATAAAAATAGCAAAAATATCAAGAAATTCCAAGAAAAACAGGTGATGCAAACAAAAACAATTGTTCACCATGAGCTAACTGATGCCCAGTCCCTGAGCAGCTTTCCCACTAATTTATATGCTGAGCATGACTCAGCATGGTTTGGGATATCCCTTAGGTCAGTTGGGGTTAGCTTTCTCAGCTCTGTCCTCTCTCAGCTTCTTGTACCCTCCCAGCCTCTGCATTGGTGGGGTGGGTGAAAATCTGAAAAATCCTTGACTTTGTGTAAGCACTGCTCAGTAACAACTAAAATATCCCTTTATTATCAGCATTGTTCTCATCCTAAATCCAAAGCACACACTGTATTGGCTGCTAGGAAGAAAATTAACTCTATCCCTGCTGAACCCAGGACACCACTAGAGTTTGCAAAAGAATTGCAGGACTGTATTCACATTAATCACACAATTGTCAATGGAAAAGGCACTGAAAGTTTTTAAAGTTGTAAGAAATACTATACTCTTCTTACTTCTCAATATCGTCCTCCCAACTACCTACAGAGATCTGCAGTGTAACTCATTCACTGCACATGTAAATATCCCTGCCTTGTGTAGCTTCAGCAGAGATTTTGACTTTGTTTTGGCTGCAGGAAATAGTTTACTTCAGTGGTTACAAACAGCCTGCTCAAACTCGAGCCATGGGCTAACAATTCTTCATTGAATAAAACTCTGGTCACAAGTGAGAGGAGAAAATACATACCAATTAATTAATTACCCAATTAATAACCCAGAATGACTCTGACAAATGAGAACTTCCTGTGCATTATGGTGCATGAGCAGATCCCTTCCCAGCACAGCTGGCACTGCTGTCCCTAAGCTCTCTGAGCATCTGCCAGGACAAGAGCACAGCTACAAGCAGGACCTCCCTTTCTTCATCTCATAACTATCTGTCACATGTCACTGTAAAATAGGAAAAGGTGACTCAGGAGAATGAAGCCAGCAAGGGCATTTATCCATCCTTTATATCACTAGATAAGACATTATAAAAATGGCCTAGCAAATATTTAACCCACATCCAGCTGCTTGAATGTCACCCTAAGCCAAGGCTGCTCCTACCTGCACTTGTCTCCAGGTGTTACTATTTGCTCACACTCAGTCATAAATCAAAAAGTACTAAAATAAAACCTTCAAGAAAAAAAATTAAAAAGGCAAAAAGGAAAACTTTAAACACCAAGAATTACATCTGTAGTTACAACAACTTCCTTCCCTGCATCAAGGCAACAAACTCATCTGCTCGCCTTTTCCCTTTCCTGACTCAAGGGTCAGGTGACTGATTTCACACCATCTTTAATTGAACATTAATCTAAAAGCCAGCTGATCTGCCCCCCCTGGCACTACATGCCCTCACCATAGCACCATGTGGCTGCCTGAGCTTCGGGAGAGGTGAAGCTGTGTGCTCCCAGAGCCACCATATGGCTGTGGCACTCTAAGCTCTCGCTGTCCCAGCTGCCTCCACACAAGCTCCTACCCCAGATTAAAGAGAGCTTTGGCTTTCTAGTTAAGGGTATTCATTTTCCATGGATGCTGGCAATTCTGATTTCCATCCCTAGATCCAAAGCATCCATAGTGAAGATCATCTTCATAGTGAAGTGCCATTTTTCCCCTGTTCTGTTGACAGAAAAGCTGTCACCCAGACAGGGAAGTGACCCACTCAAGAGCTTAAAGGCTGAGCTGGATATATGATGCTCTTTCTTTCAATAAAGAAAGTTAGCAGGGGATTTCCCATGGGCTCTTTTCATCACACTGCATGGATTCTGTGGGAATCTGGCAGATACATTTGGTAAAACTGGCTCTGGCCTTACAGTGCCATCCACCAGCACAGGCCTCAGTGGAGCTTCATCGACTGCAGAGAAATTTCATGGAGGCAGCATATTATAAAAACATGGGTGTTATTAAAAGTAAGTAGATTTGTCTGAGAGTAAGCACATATTTCATGACAACACAGCACTATTTAAAGAATATTTTTTTCTTTGCCCTCCTTCAGAAGAAGGGTATTATTTGTTTTATAATGTAGCTCAAAATACCTCTTTAAAATCCATAAGATACTATGGAAGCTGACAGGTTTGAGATGAATAGCTTCTCCTTCAGATTAATTTCTGTTTTATTCCCTAAGTGAAGAACTCAGCAGCAAGCTTTACACAAAAGTGAGTTAAAAGTAGATGCTTTTGAAATGAGCATTGTTGTCATGCACAGCTCTGAAGGAACTGCACATCTGCTTTCTAAATATGGATAAGTGAGATTTAAAAAAAAAAAAAAAAAAAAAAAAAAAAAAAAAAAAACCAAAAAAAAAAAAAAAAAAAAAAAAAAAAAAAAAAAAAAAAAAAAAAAAAAAAAAAAAAAAAAAAAAAAAAAAAAAAAAAAAAAAAAAAAAAAAAAAAAAAAAAAAAAAAAAAAAAAAAAAAAAAAAAAAAAAAAAAAAAAAAAAAAAAAAAAAAAAAAAAAAAAAAAAAAAAAAAAAAAAAAAAAAAAAAAAAAAAAAAAAAAAAAAAAAAAAAAAAAAAAAAAAAAAAAAAAAAAAAAAAAAAAAAAAAAAAAAAAAAAAAAAAAAAAAAAAAAAAAAAAAAAAAAAAAAAAAAAAAAAAAAAAAAAAAAAAAAAAAAAAAAAAAAAAAAAAAAAAAAAAAAAAAAAAAAAAAAAAAAAAAAAAAAAAAAAAAAAAAAAAAAAAAAAAAAAAAAAAAAAAAAAAAAAAAAAAAAAAAAAAAAAAAAAAAAAAAAAAAAAAAAAAAAAAAAAAAAAAAAAAAAAAAAAAAAAAAAAAAAAAAAAAAAAAAAAAAAAAAAAAAAAAAAAAAAAAAAAAAAAAAAAAAAAAAAAAAAAAAAAAAAAAAAAAAAAAAAAAAAAAAAAAAAAAAAAAAAAAAAAAAAAAAAAAAAAAAAAAAAAAAAAAAAAAACAAAAAAAAAACAACCACCACCAAAACAAAACCTGCAGTGTATCAGGAACATTTATGAAGAATAAATACTATATGTAATTAAAAACAGGTGGGTGGCACCCCTGCTTTCCAAACTAAAATAACAGAAGAAATCATGTCAGGTTGTGGACTTACATTTCTATTCTCAGGTATTTTAATTTTTTTATGAAGGTTGATTTTAAGTCACATTTGGCTAAACCTTTCAAAACATAAAGATAAAATCGCCACATCACACTTTATAAACTGTATTTTAAGACACCATTTACCCCCCTCCCCTTAAAATTAATATTTTAATAATTAGAACAGAGAAACTGTGTCTTTAACTCACAGTGAATTTTTGCCATGGAGTATCATAAACCTCCTGAAACATAGGAGAAATGCTTCTAATTTTCCTAATGAGAAATGCTGAGTTTCCTACAGCATATACTACAGTTTTATTAACCTGAGTTGCCAAATGCTGAGAAGATGGAATTCAGGACTTTAGTTGTGCTGGTGTCCAAACTATTTTTAAATACTTCTTTATTTGATGATCAAGTGTTCATTCTTTTATTAATCTTGCTGTAAACAACATTATCAATCTTAATAAAGCCTTACTCTTACTGCAGCAATAAAATAATCTTAATGTTTATTATTAATTCTAAAGGGATAATGAAATCTCTAACGAGCTGTAGGGATGAAGAGAACCTTCCTCAAAAGTCCTTCTCTGAAAAGGTCATTCTTATCAGCAACTCTTCTATATACTTAAAACTGATTGTGGCATTCAGCAAGTTTCATTTTTCAGCTAAATTATTCAACACCTGTAGGAAGCCATTCTGAAAGCTTTTTACACAGCATGAGATGAAGCACAAGTGGTACAGGGACGAATATTTGAAATGGCAAAGTTACTAAGGCACCTGAACATCCAGCCAAAATTAGTGCCAGAAAGAAAAACAGCTGGCTAAACTCAAGGAAAAGTCAAGAGAAGCAGGCAGTCAGAAGACAAACAGACTCCAAGCAATGTATCAAGTGTAGTATTTTCAAGGGCACCTCTCCTCAACACTGATAAATCATTTTCTTTATAGATTTCTTTTTGTCCTCTTCACTGCTTACTTAATGCCTATGCATAGAAGTGTGCAGCCTTTGGGATGCTGACCTCTTTCAGCACCACCCCCAGCCTTGGCCCTGCAGGAATTACTGCTGCTGAACTCCCACTCCTGAAAAAGCAAGGACACTCATCCTTTGCCTTTCCTTTGGTAACTCAGCAGCCCTAGTGGCTGGGCAAGCCAAGGGCTGATCCCTACCAGTATTCACTAGGGAACAGCTTCTCCGTGCCCAACACTTGACAACTTTCTGCACAACTCTGGATTTAAGGGCACCTCTGGGCTGGTGAAACATTCCCAGTCCTGCCAGGGAAGAGGGGGACAATGCCCTCAGAGCAGCTGTACCCAGAACACAGAGCCTGCTTCAGGGAGAGGAAATACCACCAGGGAACCAGATCATCAGAAACAGAGACCACTTTTGCCAAGAAAACAAAAAAAAGATTTAATATTCTTTATTAATAGCTCAACTTCCTTTCCATTAGATTTTTAACTATAGCAGTGCCAGCAAAAGAAACAAACAAACAAAAAAAAGCCCCTCCAAACAGCAAGAAAAAAGCAACTGAATCCACTGCCACAATTGCCAGGTATACATGAACACAAAATCAAACTCTGTGCCAGCTTGTGTCATGTTATCCCAAGAACTGGAAAAAAATTCTATACCTAGACACATTAAATTTTCAGATCTCACTAAGCAGGCACAAGAGATTTGTGGTGCATTTTCATGTTGCTGTCATATTTGCCTCGACTTCCTTTTGAAGCTCCTATGAGAAAACACAGAGATAAAAGATCAGCTGATGTTCCTGTGCAGACACTGAAGCGCAGGTCAGTGAGGATTATCAGACTCACCATTTGGCTTTGCAGGAAAACACAGTACATGAAACTCGTGACAATACCAGTTAGGTGCTAAAGGCAGGACTGTAACTATTGTAGTCAGACTTTTAAGGGGTTATCTGATGAAAATTTATCACAATTAAATGCAGTGCACCAAAACAAAATTGATGTCAATGGATACCCGCCTGAAAAACAACAACAAAACAAACAAACAAAAAACCCAAAACAAAACAAACAAAAAAAAATCCCCTAAACCAAAGGGATTGGGTCTTAAAATTTTGAGCAGAAAAGTCATTTTAATGAAAAGAATAATAAACTTTCACAAAGAAAATTCATGTGTTGCATTTATTTTTATCAGCTGACCTCTGTAATACCTTCCTAAACTCCATAATACAATTATGAGCTTCCACATTAGAAGTTAAAAGATCATTGAATGTTTTAACCTTACAGAAATGAGAAAATAAAATAACTTTTTAATTAAAGATAGAACTTGATAACCTGCAATTATTTAATTTTTACATCAACATTTTCCACTATGTTCCAGTGGTATTTTTCTTTATCATTTATGGTTTAATATCTTAACACAAAATATATTATCAGCAAATAATTAACTGGATCAAAAATATGCAAACTATTAGCAAAATTTTTAAGTGTAAAATTAGGACTCATTTTACACTCCTCAAAGTAAAAAATGCAGTCCAGAACAAATTCTGCATTTTATTTTCTTTAAAAAAAATTTATAAATAGAAGTTCTATTTTAAAAGACAAAAACCACACATCATTAAACAGTTAAATATTTGAAGTTCCTTAAATAACTGAGTAAAACTTGTCAGGTTTCAGTTGATATACTAAAAAAAATAATTTTGTACTAAATGTTCATCTGTGGAAAAGGAAAATAAGAGAAGTTTTCTTCATTATTTGAAACAGATTTTATAGTCTTTAAAAAACTGTGTGTGTGTTGTTTGTTGAATGCGTACATTGAATTTTTATAGCACATGAACAGATAGTTCTGTATTTCAGCACTGATGGATTCTGGAGCTATGGGATGTATCCATACTGGAGGGGGACAGCTCGGGGTATTTGTGGGCACACCTGGGAGCAGAAGGGACTGAAGAAGATCCTTGTAAGATTTCTTATAAAATTTCGTAGACTAAAGACTGTCCAGCACTTCAGAAGTTTTGCCACTGCCTTGGCCTCCTGTTTTGGTGCTTTGTCAGGAGTGTCTCAGCGATGCCCGAGGGCAGAGGCTGCCCTGGATCCGAGTGGATTTGCCAGATCCAACCCACGGCTGATCCATCGGCACGAACGTCGCTACCCTGCCATGCCTCCCTGACCAAACCCCTCAGAGCAGCTCCTAATTTCATTACAGGGAAATAAACACAGCAAAGGCTGCCCTGTTTTCTGTGACCTGCCGGCTCTGAGAGCTCAGAGTTCAGCCCTCAGTGGGCAGGAGTGCTCCCACCACCTCTCCTCACCCTGAACCCGCTCCCCACCGCTGCCACCTGCGCTGTCCCGGGCCAGCCCTGCTGCCTGCACAGCTTTCCAACACCGTCACTCACACAGCATCTCTTCTGTCTCACTGCCAGCTTACTCCAGCTCACCCTGACACAGGTCACCCATCCCTGGTGTGATGACACTGCTCTTTCCTGGCTCCTCTGCTTTTCCCACCCAGTTGTCCCCGGGAGCTTTGGCTTTGCTGCTCTCTTAGGTGTTCAGGCACAAGAGTGTCTCCTGCTTAAACCACTGCTTCCCAGCTCCACTGACCTTGTTAGATCCAGGTTTCTGAGTTGTATTTCTGTTCAGACCACACAGGTCCTGCAGAACAGGCACTCAGCTGACAGCACTGCTGCACTGCCTTGACTCACGACAGATCAGCTAAAGCCACCTTGTCTGAAAATTTACTGCCGCAGTAGCTGGTTGTTCTTTACTTATTCTTTTCTACTCTCTTGCCAGAAGACTTAAGCCAGCTGTAAAACACACCTGCAGAGAACATGCCCTGGCAGGCAGCTCACTCCCCTCCACTCCCTTACCCCAGGGGTCTAGCTGCAAATACCATGCCAGCAAAGTTCAGCCCAACACTATTAACAGGTACTTTCCAAGGGTCTCCGGAGAAAAAGGGGAAAAAAAAGAAAAAAGATGGAATAAACCCAAAATCGATATACTGCTACCATACAGCCAGAAAGCTGATGAGCCCCACTACGAAGAAAGAAAGTTTGGGGGGGAGGGGGAACAAGCAGCTAAAATGTGGACAATATTCATCAACTATCCTTCTTCTTTCTTAAAAAAGACTTTATCATTACAATGCTTATAATGAAACAGAGGCTTTAAAAAACCTAATGTCTTTTAAGAAAGAAACACCCTGTCCTCTCAGTTATAACAGCAGCAGTTCCCAAACCTTTAAAGCAATTTGTAGAGAGGGAAGACTCTTCCGTATGAGAAGACTGGGGATGCTGAGACACCGAGCTCCCGATTCCCATGCTTCATGGGAATTTATTCTGATGCACTCCAGGCTTAGACACGACTTTACATGGCAGGTTACACCTTGGCCCTGCTTGGAACTCTGTTTCCAAACCTAACAGTGATACCAAATGGTGCAAGCAGCAGCGGGAGTATTTGGAAGCAGACACTTCATTTGAACGCATTTCTAAACTTCAGCACAACACGACCACTGAAATGAACAACAGTCCCACAGGGCACTTGAGTGGCTCTTGGGTTAGACTGGGCAAGCAGTGACTGCAGTAGCCTGGTTCACTCCCAGCAGGTAAAAAATAAACTTCCTTTCTAAATGGTCGTTGCAGTAGTTTCCAAGAATCTTGTTATAAATGTGGTGAAGAGATACTTTGGGTGAAATTTTTGCCAAGGCCATCAAACTTGAAATGATCCAGTATGCTTAAAAGGAGCCCAAATTTACTTTATCCTCTTCACTACTCTTGTGACAAGTCAGGAAAGCATTTCCAGTGCCAGGTATTGTCCTGGGAGCTCCCACAGTGGGTCTGCAAGGCACAAGGCAGGGTTATGGCCAACTATCAGCATCCCTTTGGGTGAGCAGAGCAGAGCTTTGCCAAGAGAGGGGAAAAGCCCAGCCTACCACCACAGCCTCCAACAGAGGCTCTCTCTCCCAGAACACACCCCAGCATGAAAAGGTGTCAAATAGAGGATCTAGAAATTGCTCGTTGCCTCGAGGTCAGCAAGAAAGATAAAATGGAGGATGCCAGTGGCTCAAACTGCTCTGTGTCCTTTTCCTTCATTAAGCTATCAAATGCCAATGGCAGCCTATCAGCTGTTGCTGTTGTAGGATAATCTTTCTCTGACATTTTCAGTGAGAGATACATTTTTTATTTGCAGTTATTGCAGATTTTTATGATTGTAAAACACCATTTTATGTCACTCTTTCCTTTGACATGTTTATGCAAAGATAGGATGCTTCTATTCCCCCTTTGGTCTCAATGCCACTTAAAGAATCAGGATAGGCAAAGGAGAGAACTGCAAGCACAATTACCATTTTCTTCATTTAAAATAATAAAAGTTAAAGAAATTTAGAATTTCTGAGTCCTTTTACATGCACTCATATTTCTGTGCTGAGACAGAGTCACTCATGAGGGACATTGACGGATGTCATTTATAGGTATAATCTGCAAGTCCCACACTTAAATTTCATAGCATTTTAAATACCAAATTTTACACTGCAGCAAAAATGCTCTTACAGATGGTTTCCTATATATAAGAGCAATCTGTTGATAATGTTAATTGTATTACTTGATTCCTTAACAGAGAACTTGATGTCACTACTTTAAATACCTGCATAAACTGCACAGAAGAATTCAAGACTCCCTGAGAATTTAATATTGGCACCTCTAGCCTTTTTGGAAGTCCTCCTACAGCTATTAATTTATTCATTATTCCCTAATATTTTTTTAAAGTAGTAATGTTGACATTTGTATATTAAAATGTTTAAATATTAAACTTCACTTTCGATCCATAATTAGAGAAAGCAGACATACACAAACAGAAGTTTTCAAGAATAAAATATATGCCAACCTCAGAAACATCTCTCTTGCTCACTGAATGAAGCCAGGTCCTCTGGGATGAGGCAGAAAGTGATAAATTCAGGGTCCAGAGTTGAAAACACAACAATAATACTAAGTACTCAGATCTGAACAGACAATGGTCTTTTTCAAAGTGCTTTCTGAAGTGTATATTTTCTCTCCTTTCTTTTTCTAAAAATATTCCCTATTATTCTTACAATAAGAGACTAATGACAATAAGAATAATTTTCTCAGAGGGAGAATAATGTTTCAGTTTCTAAATTTTTTGAATCTATGCGTGAATAAAAATAGATTTTTCAAACAAAGTGCTTTAATATCAAACATATCAAGACAATGAAGGAATCAAGATATTCTGTCTCCATCTATCAGTCTTAATTTAACCACAGGAATCAAGCATTTCTTTTATTCCTTTGGAAAAAAAAAGGTATACTTTAATACTAAAAGGTATTAAAAGCTGCTGTTACTATTTGCTGTTGGTTCAGCTAAGAGATTGAAGTTTACACCACATTGCCAGAGATCCATTTAGCGAGGAAACCTTTCCTGCCATACCCAACAGAGATACTCACATTATCACAGGTATCTCACCTGAGAGGCACCCAGTGCTTAAATGCCTGCTCTAGTAGTGACTACAATGCCAAGCATGGCATTTGCCCATTCCAGGAATCCACACTGGAATTCTCACTCGGAACAATGATTTGTGAGACAAGGCTGAAGATCACGGTGATCCACAAGAGCAGTTATTTTCATTCTATTTGAGGGGAAAAAAGCCCAATAAGCCTAAAAGATGAGTAACCTGATGTCCTGACAGAGACTGAAAATAGTTCATGCCTCAAACATTGATATAAAGTTTTGCTCATTATAAAGAAGCTAAAACCAAGAAGCCTCCCTGAAGGCTGGGACTTTGGACTGAAAGTCAAACTGCTGATTAGATAAAGGGAAACACTTTGTTCAATCATCTCAGGGAGAGGGAAAAAACCAAAGCCAACAGCTGAGCTGAGGATCATCCTCTGCTGAGTTTGGGGTGAAGGGAGAGCACAGCTCACAGGAGCCAGGTTTGGGGTGAGGGCAGAGCTCACAGGAGCCAGGTTTGGGGTGGGGGCACAGCTCACAGGAGCCAGGTTTGGGATGGGGACAGAGCACAGCTCACAGGAGCCAGGTTTGGGGTGGGGGGAGAGCACAGCTCACACAAGCCAGGTTCACACAGACTCCCCCAAGCCCAGGGGGGAGGAGGAGGTTTCAGGTGTGTAACCTCTGGCCAGGGGCAATAAACACCCATCCTCTGTTACACAAACTGGCCCAGCTGTGGCTCCCCAACCCCACAGGCCACATCCCTGGGACTGTCACAGGAAAGGCAGCTGAGTGGAGTCACAATCCATCCAAGACCCCCCAAAGTGCTGGGCCTTGCACCCCAGGGCTGCACATGATGGAACAGACCCAGAGTCTGCTGTGAGAGACTGCCCCTCCCCAGGGGACATGGCTGGGCATTGATACCTGGCTGGAGGGGATATAAACCCATGGGATTCTGTGCCTTTTGGGGGGACCTTCAGCACCAAGGAGACCAGCTGGAGAGGATCAATGGAACATTGTTGGGATCCACAGAATGGTGATATTTTCCTTATTCTGTCCCTGTCACTCTCTCTCTTTCCTCCCCACCTATCTTCTATTTCTTTCTCTCTCTCTCTCTCTCTCATATTTTATATCAAATAAAACCCATACTATTGACTGGCATATGGTCTCATTTGCACCTTAATTAGGGTAGATATTTCTAAGAACCTAAGAATCTAATTGGCTTGCGACATGTCCTCAAAACCATTATGCCCAGTAAATAAAACCATATTAACAAGCGAAATTTCCCAAAGCTTCCACCTTTCTATGAGGAGTATTTTCTGCCAGTTAATCCACAAAATAGATACTTTCTTGTTTGCTCTTTTTTTTGGTCTCACAGGTCTTGCATTCCTGAAATACATGCATTCAACAAGAAAGATGGAGGGAATTTCCCTTGGGTGTGGCTCCACAGTCTGCAGACCAAAGGAACATCACCACCAGGAACAGCTGTAGAGTCAGACTCACTCAGACTATCACAAAGCAATATCCCCCACACTGTGTTTTGCACAAGCCCTCTGCCATCAGGCCAAGGTACTACAGGGAGCTGTTAACCTCCTTTACTGGGCAGAGATTCTCAGGGGCAGAGTTGGAGTGACCCCATCCTCACCTTGCACCTTCTCCATGAGCCAACTACCTCACCAGCTTGTTTGCTTCACTAGCTTTTCAACAGTTTTTAAAATAAAACCAAATAGAAGCCATTTGCAGTTACAGGATTAATAGGGGCATTTTAAAGCTGTTATTGGGATTGAGATGCTTTGTACAATGCTGTGTGTAGTTTAGGATATTATTTATTTATGATTTATTTTTACTATGGTGCATGAATTCAGACATGAATTTTACCACTAGAAAAACGATACTTTAATCCTCATGAGCAATACACAAATGTCCTGTGTTTTACCAGACGCAGCTGATTCCACTGCCAGTACCACACTACTGTTAATCTCTCCCACCCATTTTACCTCTGCCATTTCCTTTAGGGTCAAGGACAGACTGAAGGGCCATTTTCAGAGAAACTACAGCCAAAGGCATGGTAACACCAGCACAACAAAGCTGCTCTCTGGAAGCATTACCCAATTCTTCCTCTTTCTTTAATTTACAGATCAGCTTGTGTGAAGTTATTTGACAGCTATTGTAAAATTCAGAGAGGTGATTTTTTTTTAATGCACAGCTTTTCTGTCTCTCTGTAATGTGTACAGCTTTCCTGGGTTGCTATCCAATAATCCAAACAGTGAAATGCAGTTGTGTTCTGGGGAGAAGGAAGGTGGATGGATTTTTTGGGGCAACTATGGGGACCACTCCAAAAGCTTCTGGAAAGTTAAAATGCCTTCATAGCAGGCAATTTCTATTCTAGAAGATCTACATAAGGAGCATGAGTGGCACCAAATCAGCATTTAAATACTGATTTGGGAAAGGTATATCTAGAAAGAAAATTAAAATCACAACTTCCCGGTCATTTATTTCTACTTAACCATAAACCTTTTCCTTTAAAAACAGACAACAAAAACCACAAACAAACAACACCAGAAAATCCCTAAATTTTGAGACAAAGTATATAAAGCTTATCTGTGGTGAAACTGTGGTTTACCTTTTTATTAGCAATTACAGGTCCTCAAAATTTACAATGTCAGTTCCTTCAGGTTCTGATCACCACCTTAGCCAGGTAAACTGGACACTCAACCCTACTGGAGTGTGCTGGGTGAGGACAGCAGGATATTCATCCTCTCATCTGAAAGAGAGTGGATTAAATTTATTCATTAAGTCCCAAACCACATCAATATAAATACATCTAATTAGTTACTTGGGGTTCTTGACCAAACCTTTCGAGCTTCCTCCTCTTCCCCTTCTCCCCCCAGCCCGAAACAGAAGCATTTCAGTGTGGGAATATTATCATAAGTCTAACGGCAGCTGCAAGTTCCTGCTTGCTTGAAAAATAAATCCTAAAATTTCACAATACTGAAATTAGACCATCACTACTAAAGAACCACTAAGAACAGAAATAAAGTGAACTAGATTCTTCTGAAAATTGTCAAGATCAGGACTGAAGTGCATGCACAGAGTGACATTTTTGTTTCCCTAGGCCCTGTGATGAGCCCTGCAATGTCTTTTACTCTAGTATATAGACTTGCACATTTCATCAAATTCCACAAAAACATTAAGAGCTGTAGTGCTTGTGTCGATAAAAACACAGGAAATAAAGTAATGGGAAAATAATATTATGTTTCTGCAAAAATAGTCAGACTAATCCAAATTCAAAATTCTTCAGCAAGTAAAAATATATATTTGATCTGATTAAAACCTGCAAGTTTATGACCAGGTAAGTCAGTCGGATTGGAGTTTTAGGTTTTTCATTAGTGTGTGAAAAAGATCCTTTTAAAAATGTTTTTCTATGTTTTCACATTTTAAGATACAAGTGCCAACATACAAACATAAGCATTTCTAAAACAAAGGTGGTGTTTAGTTCTACACAAGACATTAGAATTACACCTCATTAGAATCACAGAATGGTTTGGGTTGGGAGACATGTTAAAGCTCATGTTTTTCCACCCCCTGCTATGGACAGGGACACCTTCCACTGTCCCAGGTTGCTCCAAGCTCCATCCAAGCTGGCCTTGGACACTTCCAGGGATGGGGCAGCCACAGCTTCTCTGGGCACCCTGTGCCAGGGCCTCACCACCCTCACAGGGAAGAATTTCTTCCCATTATCTGACCTAATTTCTCCTCTTTCCTTTTGAACCCAGTATCACAGAAGTTTATCTACAGTTTATTACATTACATGAGTGTGCTCAGGATAGAAAATTTGCCCAAGGGAAATGTGTAAGTGCAATTTCTGGGTTGTATGGAAATGGGCAATACAGCACTGGAACAAATCCTGATCCCTTCAGATTTACACCTCCATTTCTGTATCTAATTAGTATAGATAAGCACCCACACTTCTGAAGCAGTAGCTTTTCTGCAACTGCTTTACCCTCTAAAAACTCCTTCATAACTTTTTCTGTATTAAATATAGTAAATCAGAACTATATTTCTTGCCATCAGCTCTCCAGCTGAGAAGGTGAAAGCAAAAGCTGCATACAAGATGGTCAGTATATAAAAGCTATTAAGATCCTATCCACTCACTTTTACAAGCACTCAGTGGGGATATAAAAGCTTGATTTTTCACAGCCTTCCCCCTGGGCCCCCTTCCCTGGGACCAGATTTCCCCAACATGAGGTGCCAGGGAGTAATTTCAGGACTTAAAGTAAAAAGAGCCAAAAAGATCCAAAGATAGGGAAACTTCCTAAAATACTGTAATACTTTCTAAAAAGCAGGAGTATAGGAAAGCAGAAAGAAGGAAGGAAGGACATGGAGGGGGAGCTTGTACCACTGGGAAGGTGTTTATCCTTACAGCTGCAAGCACCAGGATCCACCAGGGTCAGGGCTACAGCTCCCATTAAACGCTATTAAATCTTAAAGAAGCACCATCAGTGGGAAAGCTCTGAGCCAGGGCGTGCTGCAGGCCAAGTTCCTCTGATAGAACAGCACTGCTTATCTCCAGCTTCCATCTCTCCCTGGCATCCATTACTGGAGAGTGCAAGAAACAGGGTATGACTGAGCGAAATGGATCTTTGCTCTCACATCACACAATCCTGTTCCCAGGATGCACAGAGCAAATGCCACAAAGGGAAAGGCAAAAAGGAGAACAGAACAGCATTTCTTATAATGATGCTGTTCAAAGACCTTATTTCCTGGTTTTTAGATATTTTCTTATAAGTGAAAATGACAGAATAGTAGCTCAGTGCAATATAAATACACTTTTAATTCTTGTGTAGTTCTATGTAACTTAGGGGAACTACAGGAGCAGTCTTCAGAATAAAGACTGAAAACTTCTTCTTCAAGTAGTATAACAGTGTCTGCCTACAGTACAACTTCAAAATTTGAAGACTTGATGAAGGTTTTGCTAAGCACAGAGAACTGAGCTCACAGGCAGCAAGCACAGTATGCCCAGCCTCTGCACAGTGTTGGAGACACTTCACTCTAAAGTTTATCAGCCTTTTCTCCTTACTGTGAGAAACATGCATTTCAGAGCATGGGCAAGGCATTCCATCTCCCCAAAGGAGATTTCATTTCACACCTAAAAGGAACATCACAATTATAAAACACATGCAAGGTCAATAGTGATGAGCACTGTGCGGGGAAGCACAACACAGAGTAGATAAGCACCAAAATAAGCTATTTTATTCTCTAGCCATTACAGAATTCGAGTCCTAACTTGTGGCAGACCTCTGAAACTTCTTGTAATTACATTCTTTCTTTTCTCTAAATAATTACCTTTTGACTAAAATTTATTTTTCTTTATTCCCCCTTTACTTATACATATGTGCTCCCTTGACGGGAAAGTGTTATTGAGCTGTGAATCAACTGCAGCCAGTGGAAGTAGTGAAGTAAATAAACAGGAAAAATATGAACCCTGATGGAGCAACATTCTAAATTTGACAGTGTCTTCATGACATTGTCCAATAAAAATAAGTGAAAAATTTCTTCTTTAAAGAACTTTATCTCATCCATGACTATAAGCTTTCTTGCAAAGAAATTGAACTAATATTCGTTACTGTAAATCTGAGGGATAATTGTGTAGGTATGAGTATTCCACAGAAACTTTTCTTTTCCTAAATGCAGGAAACTGAAGAACTAACCATAATCTGCACTGCAGTTGCAACAACTGACCTGCTGGGCAGAACCCTTAGAATGAGTCGAATAAAAGGGATGGCAGTGCTGCTTTGCTCCAGCAGGTCATTAAAGCAAACATATTCCTGTTCTTCAGGCACTCGAGCAATCCCACTGAATGCCTCTGCAAGCCTCAAGTTAGGACGTGCATAAATACTCATCTTGAATTCATGTTACATCTGGCTTTTATTGTACCAGAGGTACTTTTAAGCTCCCTGTGCTAGAATTGGACCACAACAGAAAGACATTTAACTATTTTTATTTTTACTGTCAGCATTTAACTATTGCTATGATCATTTTGTTCCTCCTGAGTAAAATAACAATAAGCTTTAGCCATCAGGTACCAGCCACTAGAATCTCAAGTACCAGGAACCACTCCAAGAGGCATTTCTATTTTTCAGCATCCTTGTTCTGATCTTGAGCTATGAAGCAATCTAATATTCTCTAGAAAGAAAGTGATATTTTCTGTTATTTTTGCAGTAGCAGGTTCTGTACTCCAGGTGAAGGGATTGCATTTCACTCTAAAACTCCTTGACCTTCATTAGTGTTTCAGGGAGCTTGAAAGCCAGATGGAATAACAAGAAATTCAATAAAATACACTAGTTCATATCTTTCTGGTTTTCTGAAACAACATGGAAAATAATAGCTATCAGGTCTAAAGATTAATTTGAAATGAAATGCTTGCAGGCAAATAGATATGATAATTGCATTAAATCATATACTGCTTGTTTTTAAAAGGGACATGAAATTTTATAATTAAATCAACTTCTAGATCATATTTTAAGTTATATTATTTTAATTAATCTATTTGAAAAGAACTTTGCAAATAACCAAGGCAGCCATTAGATATTGCAATTTAATCAGCACTTAATTTTGACATTTAAAAAAAAATAAATGAATGCTTAAAGTAGGATTTTTAGACATTCATAGACCAATAAAACATCCATATGTGTTATGACCATGAAGGTTTTCATACCTACAGGCTGTATTTTGTTATACTAAGTCTCAGGACCTTCATGCAGTGCATGTGTCATGTAGATTTACTGAAGGAAGAAGTTTTACATGCACAGATAGAATAATGCACTCACCCAGAACGAGTGAGCAAAGCCCTGGGTGATTAACACGGAAACATAAGGGTGGAAAAGACCTCTAACATTATCAAGTAGTGTCTCTGCAAGCATTTTACTCCAGACCACGTTTTGATATCCCCTTTCTACTTATACAGCACTTCCCTTGGCATGTTAGTAACCCAATGGCATAAAAAAGATAGTTTTGCCCCAGTTTAGATTGAATATTAAGGCAATCTGCAAATTACAACTACAGATTAAAAGTGTTCCTTGACTTGATGAGAAACAAGGGGAAGAGGACAATTTCCATCACTAGCAGCACATCTCTCCAAACCCAGAAGCTAAAACACTTCCACTAGCATATTCCATAGATACACATATCTATGTGTATCTATAATGTGTGTGTGTTTAAGAACCTATAAACCATTTTAAACAGCTTGGCAAGATGCAGAGAAACTTATTTACCAAAGCTGTACTTTCTACCTAGGAAATTTAAGATTTTTATTAGGCAGTTCTGCAAACATCATCCATGCCATTTCAAACGCCCTCTTTCCAGGAGCACTCAAACACAAGCCACATACATAATTCTTTAAGGAGAGCAATTACATCTAATTGGTTTTAACTTCTTGTATTGGTGTTTCCAGGACCACAACCACCCTACTGCTTGAAAAAATTCCCATCCCATTAGTTCAGTGGATCACCTGGCCTAAGCCCACATGTCACAAGGCTTTCCTGGTCTTTCTAAAGAGAATATATAAAGTTCCTGTGGCTACAATCCAAACACAAATTAGACTCTTCTTTTTGCCCCTAAACTGTATTTCCAAGTGGGATTACAAATTGTTTTACAGGAATCTTTTCATGTCACTACATTCTGGCTAATGCTAACCACTTATTACATATTCCCTCCATTTAAAGGCATAACTTCCCCTAAAAGCTCTTGGTTGAATTTGAGTAACAAAGATTTTGGAAGTTGCAGCATTTTTAACTTGCCTGACTTCGGGATGCCAAAGCCAACCACTCTGCTGTTAATTTGAAGCCATCTCAATAAAGAGAAAGATGTTTGTTAAAGATAGAGCAATTTAAAACTCTCTCTTAGAACAGCAATTTTAAAACACATTTTTCATCTAATGCATCTTTTTCATGCTAAGCTAGCCAAGTTTTTAATACTCAGAAATATACAGTAACTCATGGCTTTTTTAATGTCCCTATCTATATTAACCTAATTCTTCATGCTTTTATGTGGCTGCAACAGCTTTTTTAGAATTGTTGCATGCTCAGTAGCTCCATTTTAGATATTTCTGTAGAGAACTGCAAGGAACATTTCACAGGGTAGTGCACAGAAGTCCAGGTTTTAATTTGGAATTCTAAAGAACGTGTTTTTTAAAGTTCTTTGGACTCTTTTGAGGCTATTTAGGGCTCAAACCTTAGATCTTCTTTAACAAGTACAAAGATGTGTGTTCTGGGGCAGAATTAGAATGGAAAAATTATGTGCAAAATTCATAATTTGTACTAAATTCAGAGTTTAAATCTGCATTTTCACTTTGGTTTGGGCTAGGAAAAATTGCATGTAAAAAAAGACTGTTGAAAGAATGTCAAAATGCCTTTGATTTTTATGTTTATTGAGGGAATAAGATCACCCAATTTAAAAACCAGATACATATAAATGTGTATATATAAATATGGCAAACTTGCAAAGGTAGTGATTTATAAAGACCCATATTCTATCAACTTGTACATAAAACTCTATAAAGGCAAGATCATTCCTCGTTCCTTACTATAACTTTGACATTAATTATTTTTTATTATTGGTCTGGTTAGATATTCTAGTGTTTGCATGCAGAATAGCAGAAATTTGCATACAAATAAAAGCTGTGTAGTCATATTTTGTTCTAATTTCCCATACACGTCCCTAAACAGCCCAGGATATATAAATTACAGTATCATTTAGCTAACAATCTATGATGGCTACGTGTAATAACATAACCTGCCCAGGATTTAATTAAGCAAGTTCAAAACATGGAAATTAGAAGTAAGGAGCCACTAGAGAAAGATAAATTTAAAGAGCTGGTCTCCATTTTTAAGCTTTTATGATTTTATTACCTTTACCGAGAATGAGGGAAAATGCAAACAGAGAGAATAAACACTTACTGTTTATCTTTTCTTTTTCTTTCCAAGACAAAGAAAAAAAGACTTTGCTCTCAGTGTCCCACACTCTTTAGTACTTTTGGACAAGTCTTGAATTTTCATTCCAGCAATGGCAAGGATAAAATCTGTCCAGAAAAGGCAATGTTAAAATTCTCCTTCTACTCTCTCCAAGCATGTGGTGTCTGGGTATGGAGAGAGAGAGCACAGTGATGCTACCTGACAGTGCATGAGGCTCTACAGACTGTAAACATCACAGAGTTGAGACTACACATGGACAATATTCTCTTCTTCTCACAGTTATATAGCACAAGAAAAGTTCTACTTTAACAGTAAATATGGCATTTTTCAGTGCCTGTATTCCATTTATCTGCGTAAAAAAGCTAAATGTGAACTAGCTTTACCTTAAAAAGGAACAACCACATATCCTTTTATTAGAGTAAATCCCAGGTTGTCTCAGGTCTGCAGAAGAGCTGCCAAAAGAGCAATTGTTCTGATTTTACCTGGGATGGTTTTGATGTTTATGATGTCAGGTCACAGCTGACACAGTAAGATCTACCTCCAATGTGTCCCACAGCAAGACACCTTTTTTGGAAGCTCAGAGGTAAAAATGAAAGACAACAATTTTACCTATACCACCACAGGGTTTTTTTTAACTAACAGTCATTATACCCACTGCATTTAATTAGCTTCTCTTAGCAGCTGCCATTTTGTTTAAATTATCCAATAATTTATTGGCTGGGTTTTTTTAATTATGTGGGTTCTGGGGGGTTAATTTGGTTCCCCACCAGCACCATCTCACCCATCCCACTGTATTTTAATCTTGTGGGGCAATATTCCTTTAAGTCTTAAAAAAGTACGTGATCAAGGAGAACCTATTTTGAAATTCCTCTCACACAGCTAGAATTCCTCATCTGTGTTGTTACAGATATTATTTCCTTTCCACTGTTAGATCAGCTGTCACGAGTTTATGTACCTACTACAACCTGAGGTGCTTGAGGTGAGGTAGATCAAGACTCCTCTTCATGGGATTTTGCTACAGTGGAAAAAAATAGGGGTTTTTTTATGATTAGTTTCTGCCAATCGTTTTGACTGTGAATGTTTCTTTAATGCACCACAACAAATGAAATTCAGGAACCATTCCTCAAAACAGGCCATGAAACGTTGGCTTGTTGGGGAGTCCTCCCAATTAACTAAGTTAGGTGGGTGCTATTTTCAGGTTACCGAAAGGACAAAAGTCTTTCTTGGAACTTATGCCAAGGAAAGGTTCTGTAGTGATTTTCATGGAATTTAACAGTGTTTCTCTCTTAACTCTTGAATAAAAAGGATTTTTCACTGTTGTTCAGACCAACAAAATGAGAGTAATGAGGAAAGAGCTTGTGTGTGTCAGAAAACACATAAAAACTACCATTGACAAAATAAATTAACCTCCACAGCTCCTTATTAATAACTAGAGATCAAGGACTCCATAGGTTTGCAAAGTTTGTTTGTGTGATACCTTGTCTGCTTTCTGAATGCTGGTTTTTAACTGGTACTTTATTTCCTGATTTATTTTTTCTAATCCATATTGCCAGGAGGCTGACGTGACTTTGCAATTGCTTTCCTCTCAGACACTTTCAGAATCTATTCCAAGAGCTCTGGGGTATCCCTCACCACACACTGATTTCTAGGGGCAGATACACCATCTACAACATACAGACCTTTAATAAGTGCAAATGAAGTAGGATTACAGATTGCATATCTGTTAATTTCTCAATATATCAGCTTCAGACTGAGCTTTTGAACAGTTATTAACTCATACAACAAACAAAGTGGCTTTATCATATAAATCAGTCAGCCTATTTTACATCCAGAAAACCACGATGTTGCCAAATACTGTCCATCATACTGAGACTGGCACTGGGGATGAAATGTTCTCTAAATGTATGGAGTGATGACAGTGTGAGTGTTCCAAGAAGTTACATCAGGATTAAGGTTTCACTGATAAGACTCTAAAATGATGAAACAATCCAGAGGAAATCGTTCTTAGCAAATAATATGTAAAAGGGTTTACAAATCCCTTGAGGCTTATTTTACAAATTGGCTTTAAAATTTTTGTTCCATATCTTCTTTATTTCCTATCTCATGTTCTATCTCTGTAGTACAGTAACACAAGACTCTTCTAGACAGTATTTCTGACAACAATAGAGATAAGGCTATCTGTGGAAAGGAGGAAAAAAAATCTTTCAAACTTGAAGAATCTGCATTCCTTTTTTTCACAAGCAAACAAAAAGTCTTGATAAAAATATGCAGAATAGTAAATCTCATAAGAATATAAAAAGAGATATATAGGTGACCATAAACAGCATACTAGTGTTGCAGTATCTACATTAAAAGTTCTTTCTGGTATTCTCTGCAATTCATAAATTTCCTTTGCTATAAGAAAACATCTTCATTATTGCTTACTATTTTGAAAAAATCAGAAATATTACAACTGCAGGAGCACATAAAAATGTCTGGGACTACTTTACATTTTCCTCATTTCAATTTTGCTCCACAAAGGGGGAAAAAAACCCCATCATTTCTTAAATCCTTCAGCATCTGTTTATTGAGTTAGAATTTAGTATAACAACTGTCTTCTGATCCACTTGCAATTTTGATGCATATCTTAAGGAAAATACATGAATAGGACATCTGGCACTTTAGAGATGCTAATTTAATTTAATTCCTTAAGTTCAATTTTTGTCTGGACCAAAATAATCTGATATTTTCAACAGAAGCAGTAAGGAGCTCAAAGAATTTTTGATTTATTTTAGATACAAAAACATATGTTTACTTCATAAGAATATTTCCATATTTATAGCCTTTCTTTCTGTACATTCTTAAAAGAAAATCATCTCAATAATTCTAGAAAGGTCAACAAAAAGAAGGTATTTCTTCTACAGTAGTTTAGTTTAAATAGCAGAAATGCTAACTCTAGGGCTTATGGTGCAAGGCAGTTGCAAACTAACCAAGTGCAAAATCCAAAATTCTGATTCTCCCCGTCACAAACACAAAGTCCTTCTGGGTTCTTTATTTTTCCCCCACCACCTTTGAAAGCAGGGAGGGTACCCTCAGGGCACACAGCAAAGCAGGGACTGTACTCATTATTCTGCATACCTTCCCAAGCACCAAATTCACTCAGGTTTCATGCTCACCCTAATCACAACAGAGCTAATCCTATTTGCATCGTTATTTTCCATTACTTAATAATAAATGTCTCATTCCATAACTGAAGCAGGACTCTCTCGATTTCCTGGTTGTTTCGTTATTTGTGGGACATTTCACTCAAAGCACTAAATTGTATTTATAGAGTTCATACAGCTTTATTATTTGTGTATTTAGTGACTTTAGTGAAATTAAATGAAGGATGTTCCCAGACAACCAGGAACCACCAGTTTGTGTAATAGCAGCTAACCAGAAAGGCAGTGGACCAAGAGGATGTGCAGACTTCTTTGACCAACAAGGTGCTCACCAGTGCTCACAACACAGCCCTTCCCTGCTTCCCTCCATCTCCCCAATGTGTCTTACAGGTACAGTAGGTAAGTGCTCCTGAAGTTAGGGATAAGGCAGTACTGGGAAATATGAGGGAAGCAGCTCATACTGGTATCAAAAAGCTACAAAAAGGCTGACTGGAGCTTTGAGCAACCTGGTCTAGTGAGAGGTGTCCATGGCAGGGGGCTGGAACAGAATGAGCTTTAAAGTTCCTTACAACCCAAACCATCCCATGATTCTATAACAGAGCACTGCAACTGCAACCTTGGCTAGGAAGAATATAGAGCAAGCCTCACATTTAGCTGCTCTTGCCACCTAATTTGAAGAGGAACTGCAGGACTCAAGCAATGGGTCAGAAAAGCAGGGACACTGGTTTGGGAAGGGAATGGTTTAAATCAGACAGATTCTAGGGATTGCAGGTACAGGATGTAACTCACATGGCATGTCTGACAGGCAGGTGGAGACACAAGTGCAGCAACAGCCCTGATCCTCACCTGGCTGACACAGGCCTGCGTTTTAGAAACTCAAGACTGTTGAAAAAAGTCATTGACCACCATGACTTTCTGCAGCCTGTCCTGCTGGAATACTTCAGCCATGCTGCTATCTTGCCTGCATGGAAACTTCCACAGCATCCCCAAATCAGGTGTGTTGAGAATAGGGCTGTCTATCTCCCTTACTCAGAACTTACATATTTGCTCTTTTGCTTCATATTTTCAGTAAAATGGGAAGGCAGGGAGAATATTGTTCTCAAAAGCTTATAGTGACAAGAAGTGCCACACAGTGTCCAAACACATCTGCCTAAACTACTTCCCACATGTCCAATGGGGAATGCTGAAGAAAAGAGTCTGAGAGAAAATAGGACAGGATCTCCTTTCTTCCCTAATGCACTCACCTTTTCCTGGCTATCAGCAGTTACAGGCTTGAACTTTATCAGTTCTGCCATGTAATAACTGTTCTCATATTGATGCACTTCAGGGGCAATCACAACTGCTCTGATCCATCCTGTAACACCCATGTTCCTAGTAAGGAACAGAGATTTGCTTTGGCTCAAATGAAAGCAATCAGGGAGCTTTCATCAGAAAGATCTGACCCTGTCTTTGTTAACATAAACCAGAAATAATCCAGTAATCTGACACAGCAAGATGTATTTCATAAATCAAGACCTAAATGCCTTCATTTCTGCTGCCTGCTGAACTCCCAGAGCCTGAACCCGGGGTGAAATCCTGGTTGTACTGAATTTAATAGCAACACTCCCACTGACTTTGGTGGGTCCAGGTTTTCACTCCCTAAAGCCACAGGGGTTTTAAAACACTTTTTGGCATATAGAGTAAAGCAAAAATAACTTATTTGGCTTTTTTTACAGTAATTCTGGGCACTGTTCTATACATATTTTCTTAGAATCAATTATAGTCTCCTCTACTTCCCTTGACTATTGACTATTTTGTGATTGATGTATTATTTCAAGCAATATATACAGCCTCATACCTATTTATTGACAACAGACTAAGTTAGGTACCTTTTAGGCAATTCTCCAGCTTGAAAAACCAAGTGCTAACAGTGAACTCCAGACATCTCAATACCACAGGCTGTTATCATTTTGAACATAAATGTACATATTAATCAGCTAATCACTAATCCCTGAAACCTCTAACTGCAATATTGGCAGATCTTCTTAAAAACTATTTCCAAGCTTGCACGCCTGTTGTTGCATTTGCTTACGGAATCATCCATCACATAAATGGCTAGTTAGTGAAATGAACTAATTAACAAAGAAGTTAAACGGAGAGATAAATCACAAGCTCTAGACTACTGAACTGTTGTCACCCTTTCCCATCCAAAGCCACCAGAAAGGCTTACACTTAAGAAATACTGCTGCATTTTGAAAGCCTTTTACACCTGTGAAACATGGACAATTTAATCCCTATTCTAACATGCTGAACAACCATTACAATTATTGCATTAAAATACATGTAGTACAGTACAAAATACAGCTGTCCAGGTCTGATCCCCCTTTTCCTCTTGCTTTCTACTTGAAATCCTTGATTTGCCTTTTAAGATCAATTTAAGAGCTATTCCTGTGCATGCTTTTGAACCTATTTTATTAATTTGCTATTGATCTGTACCTATGAGACTTAAATCTTTAGATCCGTGTTTAATTTCTGTTAATATTTGTTCCAACTATTCGGTGATATCCAGTGGGTATATACATATTTAAAACTCCCTCAATATTTTGACCAGTAACATTTTATGGAAAACTTGGAATCAGATTAACATTTTAAGCTAAAACTAGCAGTGCAATCGCTTCCATTTCCGCTTATGTTAATAAATGAGAGTATCTTGTTGAAAGCAGTAGGAAACAGATGGACACTTTGTCAAAGTGTGAAGCTCAATGATTTGGGTGATAACATGTGCATATGTGTGTATATATATATCTAGATATAACTGAATAACAACATTTTTAACCTCTAATACTCCAATTTCTTTATATAGTAATCACTGTATTTTTTTTTTCTTTTCCACACATAAAAAACACAGACTTATTGGAGGAAAAAAAATGACAGACAGGATCACACAGTAAGCTTATAGCAAAACCCAGAACTGAACCTTTTCCTCCCAGTTTCAGTCCAAACCTCTGTGAACTGGAAACTCAGGGAAAAACATGGTGTTCCCATGGAGCACTGGAATTGAAAATACACACACAAATCCTGTAAAAGAATAAATGGTAAATTTATGTTCTTAGAGTTGAGCAGTTGATCTCTGATTTACCTCATAGTGCACCAAACATGTTAATGGTGTTTTAACTGGCATGATGTGGGAGTTACAATAACACTGCCCAGCATTTAGCTTGCTAATGGCTCCTGAATTACAAAAGGGTATTAAGGCTTCATGGGAAGCTGCACCCTAATGCTCATGGTCTCTTTTATCCCACTTGAGCATTTCAGTATTAATCTCACCATTATTTTGCCCAGCCCTACTCCTTGGTTCCTTATTTTGAATATCTCAGCTACAGTGTTGATATTCATACTAACCAGGCTCTTCTGGCATCTGCCAGTGTCAGCTTGGAGCTGATTCAGGAAAAGCCACAAAATCATAACACTACTGTTTCTATAATTTTCTGCTGTTCAGGATGCATGTAACTCGACTTCTGAGCTTTTAAAGATGCATCTGTAAGGCCTCTCGCTGTCATTTTGAGGGAAAAATATAAATCTCAAACCACATTTGTGTTCATGATATACAAACAGTTCTGTTTCCTCCCATGAACTTACAATATTTCTTCTTTGTAACTGTGATAAAAGAAAACTCCAAAGTTCAAAAGAGGTAAAAGGGTGATATTGGTTCCTCTGGTTTAATATCTTGTATCTAGCCAGTTTGCTTTGTGGACCACTCTCGTCTGATACAGATATCATTATTAAAACATCACATCCAGCTTAGACTCTCCCAATCTCTCCTTTTTTCATGATCATAGAATGGTTTGAGTTGGAAGAAGCCTTAAAGATCACTCAGTCCCAACCCCCCTGCCATGGGCAGGGACACCTTCCAACCTATCCCAGGTTGCTCCAAGCTCCATCCACCCTGGCCTTGGACATTTCCAGGGATGGGGCAGCCACAGCTTCTCTGGGCAACCTGTGCCAGGGCCTCAGCACCCTCACATGGGAGAATTCCTTCCTAACACCCTACATAAATCTACTCACTTTCAGTTAAACTCTTTCTCTTGCCACTCCAGGCCCTTTTCCAAAGTCCCTCTCCAGCTCTTTTGGAGCCTGGCATTGGAAGGTGCTGTAAGGTCTCCCCAGAGCCATCTCCAGGCTGACCTACCCTAATTCTCAGCCTGTTAAATCAGAAATATGAAATCAGAAATCACCCAAGTGAGTTGGTCTGCTAGAAAAGCACGGTAAGACTCACAAAATACAATAACCACCTCAAATATTTATTTCTTCTATTCAGGACACAGGTAGGGGGTCACAGATAACACTAAGAGTAGCATATTCAAATTCTTAAAATCAGTAAGAAGCAAAATCAAGAGATAATTTTTATTTTCCTTTGATCTTCCACACTCACAGAATTCAGAAATCAGCAATAAAAATATCTCAGCTGTCAAACATAATAAAAGGTCTTGTTTACTTAGCAAGGCCCAGTCTGTCAATAGTAATCAAGGCTTTGCATCTCAAACAGAAAAGGATTGCAAACCACCCCAACAAAAGCACTAGCTCAAGGTAAGCAGCTGTGTCCAGCAGGTAAAACTGAACAAGCTCTATCCCCAACATTCCAGGCCTGTGCATCTGTACATGGGTCAAAATACATCCAATAGTTCCCCCAGGGGGTACTGATTTTCAGATCTTGTCATAGCTCACTCCTGATTGTTCTCTAATTACCTCAACTATGCATCAGACAAAGCAAATTTACTGCTCTGCCCAAGACAAACCCAACAGTTTTCATTACTTTTACTTCTTTGCATGGTTCTGGCTCTGCTTTTTGTGCTGCTTTAGCAAAGGTTACAGCATTCTGCAGTTGCTTATTCCGACAGCATACACAAGGATTATATGAGGCAATAATATAACTAATTTATTGTCCTAATCCTTTGTCCATCAATGGATGCCTGTAAGGACAGAAACTTCTCTGCTATTGATTTCGAGACCAAACCTACTGCAGGTGAAATTCAGATTGCTCTCACTATCACCACTGATTACAGAATTTTCTTGGGGTGTGTTTCCATCAAGTCATGGAATTCCATAGATTACAAGTTTGTATTCAGGACTTAACCTTTCATGTAAATCACAATGGTGCAAACTGAGACCTTACCAGGAGCAATTCCCAAAGGAAAGCATGTGTAGGACAATTGTTTTAATTAATGATACCTTTAATAACAATAGAGATGGCATGGAATGAAGTCAATCCAGACTATTCAAATGCCGGTGCTGTATAAAGAAAGAACCCTTGATAAGATCAAATCACAACAGAAAACAAACCATGTCATATTCCTGGAGTGCCAGAGCACATACTGCAGATTTTATTTCACCTGTAATATGTGCAAGTTAGAGGACGGAATGGATGTGTCTAAAGACACTTAAAATTTCTCGTGTCACCTAACTAACTTTCACATACAAGACAGGGAGTCTGGGTGACTAGGAGGGGTTTGTTTATATTTCTGCCTAGATTTGAAAGAAGGTGCCACTGCATTATCACAAAGCCTGAACAAAAACCTTCACTGACAGTTTGGCAGATTTTTTAAACATATATGAATCAAATACCAAAGCAAGGGCAGCTCATCTGGGTCTGTGTCAGCAGCAGAATTTGGTGACAGCAGCAAACTGTTCTTATGGGGAAAAGGAGTTTTCTGCAGAGCTCTTATGCTCAAGGTAATATACACCTTGCTATTTTAGAAGTTTTGAATAAGAGGCCAAAGATTTGTTTCCTATTCTATTAAGGCAAGTTCCCCTTAGTAGCCCTATAAAATATATTACGTTTTTGTTAACTTTGCTGACTTAGGCTGAAGAAATTCCATTTGTCTAATACCTTGACATGGTTATGGTCAGTCTAACAAAGAACTGTATTCTCTGTGGCAGCTGCATCTTTCCTTAAGCATTTTTGAAAATACTATTTTGATCATAAGTGCAGAAATTTGCATTCTGTCACAAAGGGTTGGAACCAGTAAACAAGAGTATGGCTCCCACAGGGCTTCCTAGACAGGAATTTTTCAGTATCTGTACTCTGCTAATTCTTTAATAATCTCTATTAGCACATACATTTTTACTTCTATCAGGTACCACTACAGGGAAATGCAGGAAAGAGAGATATTACAGAACATTTACTACATTCAACTGAATCCAACAGTGCTCCCTATTAGATACCAATCCATTTTGCTGACTGTTATGAACAATGTAACATGTTATTGTGGCTGTCGTTCAACCATTCTCCTACTTATAATGCTGCATGTCAAATACTAAATAATTCAGAGCTTCTTACAGAGATGGCATTACCTCCACTCAGACTTCCCCCTCAGTTGCATGCAGAACGTGCACTCAGCTCTATGTGTGCACCCCCTTCCCCTATCAGCATGGCAGCAGCTTTGCTGAATTGTTAAATTCTCCCCACAGTTGTTTTGCTTGAAATTTGTCTTCATGTAAAATTTCTGTTCTGTTGTAAACATTGAAACTCCAGTTCCAGGCATGAAGATCATTTTGGATCTATTATATGCTTCCCAAATGCCTTTCTCAGCATCCCTCCCAAGTCAATTTAGTGCCCATTAAACGTGGCAGATTGACTGAGACTTAGGGCTGCTCACTATTCCCCAGGAGCTCCACAAGATGCAATGGCACTGCAAGCTCCTACCTAGAGGTGCCAAACCATGTCTGTCGTGACCTGGTGGAAAGTAAAGAAGTCACTCTGGGTGGTTTATGTGGCACGAACACAGGATCATTACTCTGCCTGCAGCCACAGTTACGATGTGTCAGCTGTACTGCCGGCCAGAGGAAAAGAAACCATTTTTACACTGCCATACAAACATAGCTCTCGCTGTCCTTTCGGACCAGAGCAGGCAACCCAGCAGTGAAAGGCCTTGTATTCCATTATGGACTCCCTGAACTAGCCTGGTCCCTGGGAGCACCCCTTGGCTCAGCCTTCCTGCATCACACAGCTCGGGAGAAGAGGTCATTCACTGTCATGCAAGTCGGCTTCAACTAGACACAGGCATGTAAAACATTAGCAGGCTCAGCTTTGCTCCAGGGATTCACAGTTTATCCACGAGGCATCAGCGGCGCCTTCTACCCATGGAAGGGGCTGCAAGCAGCTATCGCTGCAGTGAAAAATCTGCATGCAGCAAATCACTGTCACAGCCTGCGCTGCCGAGAGAGCTTGTGCAAACCACAGGGCATAAAACAAGCTTTACTTAATGCAGGCTACTTCATCATCTGTTTTACACCAAAGCCTTCATGTTACACCTCACTTAGTTTATCTCCTCTTGCTAACAAAGAGAAGAGAGGAGACGATCGTGGAGAGATACTGCAAAAGAACCAGATGGTCCAACTCTCCCAAGCCTTGGCATTGTGTCTCTTTCTGTATCTTTGGTATTTTTATCTTCTCCCACCCCCCTTGGTCCCATCTGCACCTTCCTCTTTCTCCATGTCTGTCACGTTGTTCTTCTGTTCAGCTTCCCCAGGAAGAGATGCTTATGCTGTCATGTTCCTCACAGTGAACTCAGCAGACAGAACAAGGTGGCCACGTTGGACAAAGGGATGGGACTCCTCTAGATCTCACGACAATAAGCTTGAGGAGAGCAGAGATTTCCCAAGACTGCTTCCTAGTAAGGGAAAACTCTGTGCTGAGCGTTCATGTGAGGCCCCATAGCAGGGGCCTGTGCAGAGGTCCCATCGCTGCTCAGACACTGAAGGTGCACAGAAATACCCATGAAGGAGCTTGTGATCAACTCCCAAGCACTTTGAAAGTGTTTTTGCTCAGCTTTTACCCTCCACCTTTTCCCTGCTCTTGCCTGCCCATTTCCCAGCCAGGCTGGATTTTGTCTCTTACTGTAGCTGCTGACCTCTTCCTGCAAAGCAACGCCTTCTCACACATCTACCAAGAAAAAAAGGCAAAGGGAATTTCTTTATCTTTGCTCATGTCCAGCATGAATCATGAAAGAGAAAACCCACATAAAACTATTATCCCACTGCTTTAACTGCCAGCAAGGGCTGGCTTCAGCAGACCAGAGTCTCTCTGCATCAGTTGGTGATCTGGTAGGCAGATGAAGGGCCCTAAACCCTCAAATTTATTCTTCGTTTCAGTTGCAAAGAATGTTCTAAAAGTAAAGCAATGAAATAATGTTGGTTTTGGTGGCATGGCAAATAGATTTATAAAGGAGTTTTTTCATATATTCAAATATACACTCTATATTTAAATTCGTTTTCTATTAACTTCTGCCTTCATATGAATATTATTATATACCAAGGATAGGGTCTCTGACTCCTTAGACCATTTATTCAGATATAAATTAGTGTCTTGCTTTTAATCCTCCCTCAGCTTTTATTGCTTTCATTGAACAATAGGGAAGCCCACTTGTAGTTAATTTACCACCTGAAGACACTAAATAAAAGTTGCAGGGTCTCATTCATTAAATCTCTCCCTAAGACTGGAAACACTAGGCATCCAGTCAAGGCTATGTTTTTATTAAATATTTTCATCAGTGAAAATGGAGTGTTTATCCAAACAAACATGAGGGAATCCAGCATAAACCATCTTATTTATTGGTAACAGTGTTGTCAGGCTAGTAGTGCTGACCCTTGTGTGATTGTCCAAAGAACATTATTACATTAATTTCATTCTCAATATCCATTATTTTAGCGAAGTTTCTGGCAAGTTGTCTCCTGTGCATTATTTCCTTTATTGTCTGCCTTTTACTAAAGCATTTTGGCACTCTCAGAGTAAAGTTAGAAGAAGAAAATAAACTTGCCCAAAAGGAAGTATCCCATGCTCTGTGTGCTCTGGCTTGCTTCAGGCTGCATCACTGACCCAAGACCATTTCCCACAGCAACCCCCACACTCAGCTTGTGAGATCAGTGCTGTTTCTGGTGCATTCTCCACCTTCCTGGGCAGACCAACTCCTTTGTTCCCATAAAGAACAGAGAGTATATTAAGCAGAAGCCACATCAGGTGGAAGGTTCTCTATTTACACAAAATGTGAAGTTTATACTTCTTAATCCCCAGCACAGGACATTTAGGTTTTGAAGTGTCTGCAGATGTCCCTATTGCAGTTTTTAAGTGCAGGATCTCTCCTGTCTCTTACCTGGTCAGCTCCTGCTTGATGCTGATGATGTGAGTTCTGTTAGCACGAGGACTTGGGATGGTGATAAAGGATCTTTTCTTTGGCTGCAAAAATGTCAGAAATTATGTACTGAACAGAACTGATTGACAAGAAGAATTTTTGGTCTACATGAGATTTTGACATTTTGAAATTTACTTCTCTTGTAATTCATAACATATAATATTTTTAGATGTCCCAGAAAACAGATGATCTGTACAACTTTCCCTTTGGACAAATATTAACACAGAGTTTCCAAAATTAATTTGTTCCCTCAAACCTCAGCAGCTGCTAACTGAAAAGGCTTTGTTCCTTAAAATATGATTTGGCATAACATAACCTAACAGCATACCCTAGTCTATTATTAAGGTTGAATTGTCAAATGAATTGTGTCAATGTAAATTAAATGCTGGGTTTATATTATTTTCCCTTAGAAGAAATTTCCACCCATCTTCAAACTTTCTCGTGAATTCAGAAGAGATATTTTCAAAGACATTGTTATTATTGTTTATGAAACGTCAAAGTTTCCTGCAAAACACTATGACATTTTTCCAACATCTTTTTCAAGCTGAGCACAAGAAATACTGCAGAGTTCCTTGTTCTATTATCTCAGATTCATCTCTCTGACAGCATGGAGATTGGCTCCATAAGAAACAAGTGCCTTCCCAGCTCATTGGATATACAGCAAATACCAAAGATCAAGTGGGCAATAATGTGCCCATCAGTCCCAAGTGATTTTTGAGTAGACTTGGCAATCAAACATTGGTACATATGAAAATTCCTGCCAGGCTCCACATGGTTTTATCTAAACGAGAGTAAGCACTTATCCCTTTGACTGAAGGTCAGTATAATGCAGTCAGATTATTCTGCACCTCTCATGGGGATGAACACGTCCAAAAGCCCCAGCCTAGACTGGGTTTGTGTGATCCATGTCCGAGTGGCCGAAAACAAGTGTTCTGTCTGCTTTCACAGAAGCACTCATCCCTGGGAATGCTGGTACAGGAGTCAACACTCCAGGCACCACCAAATCTATTTGACAGAGTCTTTTAAAGCAGAGCAGGCCTTGCTCACACTCTCCTGCAGACAAATAAATGTGTCTAACCCCAAGGAACCCTAAGAGGATGGGGCATCAAAATGCTGAAGTTTGGTCAGAGGGGAGGACAGTCAGACTCTGCCACTCACTGTGGCTATTAACTGTCGACATTTTGCAGATGCTCTGAACATGCCACTGCATAGAGCTACATGACACACCATGAACTAGACAATACTGTAATAATATTGTAATCATAAATGTACACAAACAGTGTTTAAAACAACCTCTTTGAGAGGGATAAAACCATGCAGATGCANCATATGTATAGGTGTCTCAGGTGACTTAGATGAATATGTAAGACCTTTGTGAATATAAGGAAAGTCAATGCTTTAGAGATTCACAGCTTGCTTTGGAAACTATTCCCCTGCTGCCCAATATCGTAGTAAACATATCGCTTTCTAACTTTAACTGTTGGAGAGTTTTTGTCTGGTACGAGTTGAATATCAATATTAGATTGATATTCATATTTAATAAATCATCAGTAGTAACGAAATCATAGAATTACCGGGGTTGGAAGGAACCATAACAACCATCTCATCCCAAGGGCAGGGACACCTTCCACTATCCCAGGCTGTTCCAAGCCCCATCCAACCCGGCCTTGAATACTTCCACAGATGGGGCAGCCACAGCTTCTTTGGGCACCCTGTGTGAGGACCTCAGCACCCTCACAAGAAAAAATTCCTTCCCAATATCCCATCTAACCCTGCCCTCTGGCAGTGGAAACCATTCCCCCCTGTCCTGTCACTCCAGGCACTTGTAATGTCACATCCTATCCTCAGTGGCTTGGCTATCTTTAATTTTTAATCTCTTGTATAATAGATTTTTTCAGCTTTATCTTTCTGGCTTCTAAATTAGTCTCAGCTGAAAGCCAGGACTTTCTGGACTTCTGCACTCTAAAATCTGATATTACATGCTGTCCTGTCCTACTGTAAAGAGGGGAGCTGGGGAGGATTCTCTTTGATAGATTTCTTGGACTAAAATAAAGTGCAAACGTGGCAATATTACACCTGAGAACTGTTTATTGCCAAAGGAAGATAAGTGTTCCAACCAAAGAAGGATAGAAAGGGGAGCAAAGAGGGGAAAACAGAGATGGGGAGAGGAAGAGAAAACCGGGACAGGTCGTTACCGCCGTACTTTGTCTGGTACTGCTCGCCAGACAGAGCATGTGCTGTGAAGTGTGTGCTCTGTGCTGTGAGCTCTGTGCTGTGAGCTGGGTGCTGTGTGCTGGAGCTGTGAGCTCTGTGCTGGGAGCTGTGAGCTCTGTGCTGGGAGCTGGGTGCTGTGTGCTGTGAGCTGCGAGCTGTGTGCTGGAGCTGTGAGCTGGGTGCTG
>VZTN01037479.1:1530-17038 GCA_013400515.1 Erpornis zantholeuca | reverse complement strand
AAAAAAAAAAAAGATGGAAAATTGCAAATCACTTAGTACTGAGATCAGTATTGATCAAATAGAATTAAACACATTTTCAAAGAGCTGCCACAAAATGGTTTGGGAAAAAAGTCTTCTGCTAATAGTCTTCAGAAATAAGAGAAAAAGTCCTCCTGAGCTATTCAGACTGAGGATGCACTGGGTGAAGAACAACATTAATTAATATTTACAATTTTGGATGATTTTTACCAACCTGAACAACAGTGAGATTCAATTCTCACCTCCACTGACATCTACAATGTGTGCTGGGAGCATTCTGGCATAATCCATAAGCTGTTGAACAAACATGCCCTGAGACAAGTCCTGAGAGATGTCTATGCAGGAAAGAATCATCTTTCTTTCAGCAAAGGACAATTACAATGGTTTTGGGGGAAAGGGTGCCTCTTATCATTTCTGCCCCCTCCTCTCTGCTCACATCATTCCTTTTAAATGATAAAGCTGAATCTTAACTCATGTTGACTCAACTCATCAGTTAGTGGACCTGAGAGGGGATCTTACCTCCCCTCAGCCTTGCCTGTCATTCTCACTAAATCTTCATTTTCATCCACACCGAGCAACATCAGAAAGAAAAAAAAAAAGGACAAAAAAGAGATAATTAATTTCAATCTGCCTTGGATAAAGCTCAGCAGCAGCATCCTGCTTACTGGTCTATTAAGAGTTCCCTGTCATGCCCTTGGTAGACATTTCTCTCTCATATCAAAACTATTTACTTTGTCACTTTCCAAAAACTGCTTTCTTACTCAAATTTTGGCCAGGAACACCCCACCCTGGCTTTTTCATGCCTTTGAAAGCATATTGTCACATATCTGGTGAACTATGCAGACCTTGGGGAGTCCCTGACTTCTTGGCTTGCAGAGGCAGAGCCTTTCCACGATATATTTTGAATACCCAAAAGATCAGCACCTCTATTAGGAAATGAAAAAGCAACCAATCTCAGCACAAAAGGACAACAAAATTTGACTGAAAGGTACTCAGTCATCGATCTGCAATAGGGAACTGAGACATGTTCTTGTACCAACAAGGGACAGGACAAGTCCTGTTTCTCTGAGGAGGAGTTCAGAGCAGGAGCTTCACTTGGGTTCCGTGTGCTTCATCCTCCAGGGAAACCTTTCTCACTTCATTGAACATAAAAGAGTCTAGACAGATTGTTTCAAGAGACAAGCCTAAAATGAGGCAGAAAGAATACCGCCCACAGGGAATTTGTTAAAATTACTGAAGATACAGATTGCAAAAAAACTCCTTAGAAGACTTTGAATTCAATTCTCGTTTCAATAGACTATTCAAAGAGAATTTATTTTTTTATATACTCTCCCCACAGGAAAGGAAAAAAGATACATTTGGGTCGTATGCTTTAAAGGTTGGATTTTTTTTCCATACATAGAGTGAAAATCAGAGGGATAAAGCACTCAATTATCTAGCAGGAACTTCTCATCTTAAAAGTTGACAGAAAAGTTTAATATCAACTACTTCCTAGAAAGATAAATTTTCAAAAGATTTGATGAAAAATGGCAAAAATAACAGCAAAATAATGGCAAAAATAATCACCACAATTACATCTTGCTTTAAAATACATATGCAATGAGGATTATCATTATTATTGGATAACAAAAATGGTAATATAAAGAATGGTATTCCTTCTGTGAGTGATAAGGAAAAAATATGTTCTCTGTGTCCATTATGGGGTGGGGGTGGGTAGGGTGGAATCTGAAAATCATTAAAAGGAAGAGTTGCATCCAGTTTGATTTATGCCTGCTCTTCTTTTTATGCATAGCCTGGGGAGCCTCATGATGATGTGTAATGAGTCAGGGTGAAATGTGTATAAATAAATGCACTGCACAATTTGTGAAGGCTCTTTAAAGCATCTTTTTTATACACTGCATTCCAAATTGCATTTTCTGGGGGAGAGATGGTAGACATCAGACAGAGCTCACGTAGTAAGGAAAATCTCCACTTGTATTGTATTTCTATTCCTTCCTTTGGGGTTTTTTGGGGTTTTTTTGGGATTTTTTGGGGGTTTTTTTGTTTGTTTGTTTGTTTGGGTTTTTTGGTTTTGTTTTTTTTTTGTTGGTGGTGGGTTTTTTTGGTGGGTTTTTGGGTTTGTTTTTGGTTTTTTGTTTTTTGGGGGTTTTTTTTGTTTGGTTGGTTTTTTTTGTTTTTTTGTTTTGTTTTGTTTTTCTTTTTTGGTTTTTTTTTGTTTTCCTCTTGTTCAGAAGGAAAGCCACTGCCCAATATGTCATCCTGATGCAGTAATAACCAGGTGGGCAAAGTTCAAGATTAATACCTCTGACAGATCTGTGTGTACGCGCAAGTAGCATGCCTTCTCCTCCCTGGAGCGAGGGAGCTCCATGGGATAAATACAGTGTCAGTTTTACCAGGGAATGAGCAGAATACCATTCTCTCTTCTTTATCTCCCTCTCCCTTGCCCCTCCAGTTCGCAATTCACTGTTTTTCCCTAGAATATCAGGTGTGAGAGTTCAAGCAGCTCTTTCACTGGCAAAGGAAAATCTGTAACATCCTAAACAATGTTCTTCATTTATGGAAAATAAAGTGTGAGGAGCAATCCACACACCAGCAGTTCAAAAACCTAAATTCCTACCCAAGAAACAAAATGACCCAGAATATTTTCTATATCTTCAAGTGCTCCTAATTACAAAGGGGAGCAGAACTGTGAGTTTCTTATATTATGGTAAATTTTTGTTCAACCATAGCCAGCTAAGTAGCTGATCCAATATTTTTTACTGTCAAATTACAACTAATCAAAATAAATCAAGATCTATTAATCCACTTATAGTTTTCATTTTATATTTTCCCCTCTCCCAATCCTCACTCACTTAAAAATATGAAAATATATGGAATATCTTATAATAAAAACCTGAGTTATAATGTTCTGTAATTCAGTCCACAGAAAAAAAATCCCTTCTCCTTTACAGAGATTCAAAAACAGTTCTTTATTTCTTCTTATTCTCACAAGTCTGCTTTTCAAATATGTTCCCTCTAATCATGGGGAAATTTTTAATAATTTAAAAGACTGAAAGAATAGTGATTTTAAGATCCAAAAGCAGTATTGAGCATTCGAAATAAGATAACAAAATAGAAACATATTTCTATTTCACACATAGAAAGGGGTGTGTGTATATATAGGCAACAGCATGTTTTTTGCTATATGAAATGTTTCATATAACTAATAATTTTCCATCAGTTTGTGATGGCAAAAATTACTAAAATCAGTTATGTTTTTCAGTGCCTATTAGCTGGGAGTACAGTGTCACAAATGCCTAGGAGTTCAGTAGGTCCTTGATTAGAAGTGAGTTTCAAGTTACCAGTTTACAGACTTAGCACTCTAGGACATCCCTACCCAAACTGTAGCCTCTACTCACTAGATGGTGAAGCTCAAAATGAATTAATACAAGCTAAATTTCTACCATGACTTTATTGCAATTTTTGCTATTCACTGGAGACCACACACCAGAAATACTTGCTATTTCTATCTGAACTTACTTGATTTGCTAGGAAGTTGCTTTAGAATAAAATATAAACCAAACATATTTTTCTATATATCAGCACATTGCCTTTCTCTCAGAAATTTTCGTTATCTAGGGAAATTAGGACATGTATGTTTCTTAGCTGGGTAAGTACCTGCTAATGTACCTGAGATATTTGGGTTTAATCAATAAGACTCACTGATATATCATTCAAAAGCAAAAAGGCATCTCCCTTTATGAAAGAAAAGACATTTGAGCTCTATCTTTTGATAAAGGTCTCTGCTGTCCCCATGTGTTTATGACCAGAGAAGGAGGAGAGCATTATCTACAATAAAATTCAATTCCCCTGACATTATTGTCACTTGCACCTCCTCCATCTTGCACCTCTTGCTTCTTTCACCACCCTCAAGTTTAGAGTTATATTTATCAAAGCAAGTTGGAAATTACCAGTGTCCCAATTGTGCTTCTGATCTAATTCACAAAGCACTTCTCACAATGTGAAACGCAGTTCATGAGTTGCTGGAGAGCCAGCAGAAGAATAGCAACTCACTTATTTCCATAGAAATGGCCTCATTGCTATGCAGGCTTGGGATAATTCATAAGAAGGGATTCTCAGCTGAAAACAGGGGTCCTGCTGGCAATGCCCTTCTATTTATACACAAAGAAATTCAATTCAAAATGATTTAAGAAATATAACTTTTAAATCAGTAAGGTGAACCTCACCTGGACCCACAACAAAAGCACCGACGAGGTGCAGAGCACAGCAGGCAACCGTCGCCATTGAGTTCAGTAATGGTGAAAACAGCAGCATAAACTTCAGAGGAAAGAAGTCTTTTATTAAGAAAATTTTTATGTTTATATATCCAGGGTTGCTACAGCAGGATGCAATCATTGGTTCTTGGGTGAACACCTCTTTAGCATCATTGGTTACAGAATAACAAGTTGGAATAACAAGATGTAAAAAACATTACTTGTAACATACAGTTTACAAAAACACATGAGATGGTTTACATAAACTTCTCTTGGTTTTCTTCTCATAGATAAGGCCAAAAGCTGGAAAATTTCTCTCTGATCAAACTTGTTAGGGTCCACAGATAACCAGGGGCATTTTCCTGCCAGCGCGAAGGTTTGTCACTACTCAATAAAGCAGAGGGACATTATCACAGAACCATAGAATGGTTTGGGCTAGAAGGGCCCTTAAAAAACATCTCANTGAAATGAGCATATTTACAAGAGAAAAGCTGTTAGTCATCATTTCCATTTATAAGGTTTTGTCTGCCTGTTAATGTTTGCTCGTTTTGTGTTTCATCACCTTTCATTTAGAAAGGTTTTACCGGAGACTACACAGATGACTGAGTTTAAGATTACTTCAGATAAAAAGAAAAATGATTGTACATACTTCAAAAGTTGCTGGTTTACAACCTCTACCTTAAAAAATACATCACAAATATCAAAGAAATGGGTTTGTCTCCGTTTTTTTTGCAATTTTCCTATTCTGTCCTAGTCAAACAACAAAATTGCTTACAGTATCTTGCTGATATTAGTTATTTTCTGCACTTTAATTTCACAGGTGAAATATTCTGAACTGTTTTCCTAGAATAGCTATATAAAGAATGAAAAAAAATATCTCCTCCTTTTTGAAATGGTTCTTAAAGAGAAACAAAGATTCAAAAAAGTGAACTTGTGTAGATACATCCAATTCAATCTCTTACAGGGAATGAAGGTCCTTCTCGAAGTTTTACCCAAAAAAAGGAGAAAGCAAAATTTATGGAATGTGAAGGAAACATTAATTTCTTCTTCGGTTACTTTACTTGAGCGTGGCTGTTTATAACTGTGGTGCTGTGAGGACACAGTATGGCAAAGATGCTCCTGCTTAGCTACTCCGTTTTGTGTGCAAGATACTTAATTCTGAATTTAATTGTAATTTGAATGACGATTTAAGCAGATGGGGGAAATGTGAGCACTACGTGGGATGAAAAAAACATTGAGAGACCACATAGAAGGAGAGGAGCGCTGGCACAGAGGGAAGAACACCACAGATCCCATGTCCTCGTCCTTCTTTGCCTGTGTCTGAAGGAGCACAGCAGGACTGAGGTGTCAGACGAGGCACTCACTCGTTTCCATACACAGGATCTTCCAGGTGATTGCTTTGCTTTCTCTCTAGAATGTGAAATACTCTTTATGAACAACTGGTATAACAGCAACCTATCTTCCTTGGACGTGCTGTTAATGTCACAGGGTTATTTCTCCCTGCCACATCCTTTGGGCTGTGACTGTCAGAAGCCCTGGGGCTGCAGGAGACCAACCCTACTCAATAAGGCTGAAATTTGTTTACAACCACCTCAAACACTGATTTAACACCCGTTGTTTTCTCTGTAAATTTTGGCTTTTTGTATTATCTAGTTTCCTGCCAGGTAAAAATGTCCATCTCCAATGTTGGCATTGAACAAAATTATATATTCAGCTAAAAGTAACTTATTGCACCAGCTGAAGGGTGAAGTTAGTTATGAATGTCCTTATGCACAGTGTAAGTTCCTTAAAATAGATTCAAAGAGTACATACAGTTTAATTTCAAGATATAGGAGTAGATGTTTTTCCTATGATTCTGCTACTGAATATACTTACATTCTATATTCTCTTTTCCATTTTAATTTCTCCTTCACTGATAGCTTCTCAAGTGCCAATTTCTGTTTCTGACATTTTTACATCACAGTTTATTAATTAATTATAAATTTACATGTACATACACACACAAAAGAATTCCTTAATTATCTGGGAAGCTCCACCCAAACAGCACAGGTTTATGTCATGGGCATAACATTTTTCCTCTTTTACTAATTACCCAAACCTTCAATACACACCCTCATTCTAAATTTCGGTGCATCAGCCACTACAGGTATCATTATAAAACTACACATAATCCACAGACTGGGACATCTGTGAGGGGTCTGGCAGAAGGGAAGGTGCCTGTGTGAGCAGCTTGGACCACTGATATCCTGACTTAGTTCCAACACGTTACAAACCCCTGAAATTAAGATAACAATTTTTCAAAGTTAAAATGTAAGTTGAGGTGGTCATGATTCTATGATTAAATTCAGCTTAATTACAAACAATATATTATGCCTGTGAGGATTGTAAGCAGCACTTCCCACTAAAGAAGCATCAAAACACTGAGAAAATTTTTACTGTGAGAGATGTTGGTAAATACAAACAAAAATACAATTTATAAATACTTGCAACAGCTGAGTCTGCAGAATTGTTGGAGTTGAGCATATACTATCAAGATATGAAAGAAAATGGATTGTATTTATAAGGCATGGCAGCCTCCACATACTTTTCTTGAAACTACTTGTTCGTGGCCTAGAAGCCTTTGTAAATGTTGTGATAAAGTAAGTGCCAGAATAGGGAGCAGTCATGCATGTGATAGCAAAATTCACTGGCGTGGCAGAGGAATATATATGAGCTCTTGCATTTGTTTGTTTGCTTGCTCATACTTTTTACAGCAGAAAGAGTTATTATACTGGATGCTCTGAAACACTCCTAAAATATGCAGGATTTTGAAAAATATCTTTGTAATTGTAAAGAAGAGATGTTCTGCTTTCTTTTAAGAATGATTATAGAAAATTGGTCATGGCAATTTAATATCCTGTGTTATGTGGCTTCATCTCTCCCCATTCTCTGCTAACCTGCTGGAAAAGGTTGCTGTTGATTTATGCTTTTGTTTGTGAATTACTCTGTAGAGTTTCAGAGGCAATAAGAGCTAGAAAATTGCTTCTTACAGTCAATGACCTCCTTGTAGTTTACTTCCTTATTTTATCATAATAGAGACATTCACTTGATGGAGATTTCCCTACCAAAGAGAAGACTCTGATCCTTGACCTTAATGAACATGTTTTCCTACCTGCTCAAAGCATTACAAGTATTTTAGTGGCAGACAACTTTGAGCAGAGATTTAAGCAGGGTTTGTTATTCAGTGATAAAAGTGCAGTCTACTGAGATAACTACTGCTGTTAAGAAAACAATGGTTTATCCTTTAGATTACAGTACCTCTCACATAAACTTTCATTTCTCTTCCCCAGTGAATTCATCTTCTAAACAGGACCAGCATTGCTTGATCATTGCTGTTAAGGCTATTTATCTGTAGCTCAGAATGAAATAGAAGTCTCTAACAAGTGCCCAAAACCTGAAATCACTGGGAGGCTTTTCCTTGACTCCAGGAGGATCTGATCAGTCTCTAAATGCACAAAGCAATTAGATTTTCAGATGAGGTACAGAGGGCTGCTGTCTTCTGTCAACAATGCTCATGTAAATGAGGATTAACACCACCACACTTAAGATAATGGAATTGCTTTATGGAACCACTGAATCATTAAGGTTGGACCTTTAAGATCACTGAGTCCAGCTGTTAGCCCAGCACTGTCAAGTCCACCACTAAACCGTGTCCCCACAGGTGCCACAATTAAATGTTTAAATACCTCCCGAAATAGTGCTTCCCTGGGCAGCATGTTCCAGTGCTTGACAACTGTTTTATGTGAAGAAATTTTTCCTAATATCCAACCTAAACCATCCCTGGCAAAATTTGAGACCATTTCCTCTCAGCCTATCGCTCATTACTTGGGAGAAGAGACTGACCCTCACCTTGCTATAACCTAGGAGAATCATAGACTATTCTCAGTTGGGAGGGACCCACAGGAGTCATCAAGTCCAACTCCTGGCCCTGGCGCAGGACACCCCAAGAGTCACACCCTGTGCCTGAGGGCATTGTCCAGACACTTCTTGAACTCTTGCCAGGCTTGGTGCCATGACCACTTCCCTGGAGAGCCTGTTCAGTGTTCAGTCGTCCTCTGAGTGAAGAACCTTGTAATATGCAATATAAACCTCTCCTGACTCAGCTTCAGGCCATTCCCTTGTGTGCTGTCACTGGTCACAGAGCAGTAGTTGTAGGCAATTGTAAGGAGTGATAAAATCTCCAGTGAGCCTCCTTTTTCCTGGGCTAAACACCCTCAACTCCCTCAGGCACTCCTCACAGAACTTGAGCTCCAGACTCTTTCCCAGCTCTGCTGCCCTTCTCTGGACCTGCTCCAGAATCTCAGGGTTCTTCCTGAACTGCGGGGCCCAGAACTGGACACAGCTCCCAAGTGTGGCCTCACCAGTGCCCAGCGCAGAGGGACAATCGCTGCCCTGGTCCTGCTGGCCACATCCAGGCCAGGTGCCATTGACCTTCTTGCCCACCTAGGCACATGCTGGCTCATATGTTCAGCCACTGCTGACCAGCATCCCTGGATCCTGTTCCACTGGGCCACTTTCCAACCACTCTTCCCCCAGCCTGTGTCTCGGTGGGGGGGTTGTTGTGACCCAAGTGCAGGACATTTTCTGTGAGCATAAGTGCTTGTTCCTAATGACAGACTGAGTGCTGTAGTGCACAGAGAGGCAGTCCTGGCCAAACTGGGCATCATGAAGATAGCTCAGTCATTTGGCATTACTAATCAATTGTTCACAAATACCACATTCCTAGAAAACAGGAAAAACTTATTTATGCAAGAAAATGAAACCTATTACAGAAGTAAGCTTCCTTTTCTAAGCCCAGCTCAGAATTCCCTTCTTCCTAAGGAAAGCAAATTAATAAATTCTCATTGTCTATCATTCTCAGCGCTATAGCTCTCAGAACACAAAACTTCCCACCCACGCCTAGGAGTCATGGTCAACCCTATCTGACAGCAGGGTAGAAGCACCAGAGATGTAAAGCTCCCAGGTTTGTCAGAAGAGGTGGCATGAAACGACCAAGGAGAGAGGCAGATTAATACTCCCACTGAAAAAGTGTTTACAGAGCAGATTAAACCATTATTAGACATTCCCCGCGACAGATGGCACTGGAGAAAATCAAGCGTCATGCGTTCTGCCACTCACAGAAATACTCTCTAAATAGGATGCAGAATAGTCGCTAATGAAGATAACACGTAAGAGAGTATTATACTGCTCTAAGGCTTAATTTGACTCACAGGGAGCATTTCCATCCATCCCAGATTGCTATTTCTTTTTGCAGAATTTCTTTAATGCCTTTTTTCTTTTAACACATTTTGTTCTGTTACCTTGATGATAGGGCAGTAAACAGCAGAATGAGATTTCTCCTAGGTTTCTTGACAAATTTCATTCCCTAAAAAAAGCAACTGAGGTTTAAAAGTCAGTTTTCTTTGTCTTCCTTTCTGTGCCACTCCAATTAGAGCCTCCCTCTGTTGATGAGTTCTTGCTTGTCTCCTCTTGTTAGATGTTGTAGTCTTTACGCTAAACATTTTTATATGCAGATTTTTGATGTCTCCTTAATTTAAATACCTATTGTTTCTTGAAAATTTAATAACCTATTATTCGGTTATGTTCACGCTTGTTTTATTCAAATTCTTCCATCTTAGTTTACAGCTAATGTCAGGTAGCATAGAAGGACAGACTGCATTAAAAGCAAATGCTCAGCATACTTTTTTTATTTAAATAATAAGCATGAAATTGCTGTATATGAAAGTAAAAAGGAATGTCAAAAGTCTCCTTCACCCCAGACCACCAGGCAAATCTGATAAACGTGTATCAATTACTGTATAGAATAAGATATATATGCACGAGGTTGATGAGTTTACCCTCTGGTTATGGCTCTGCAGCTTCAATTACGAGCTAATCCCTGTAAGTCTAGAGTCACTGAAAAATGGCTGTGACTCAGTGAAAGCCCAATTTCAGAAATGACATTCAAAAAGTTTCAGTAGAAGGAAAGAAAAATACTTTAATCACAAAGTCATTTACATTCTGGATGTTCGGGAAATGTCTTGAACAATCAGATTGTGATTCCTCGAATTAAAAGCACAAGTCAGGTCCCCCAGTTCAAAAGCACATGGCCACCATAAGATAACCACAAAATGAGATCGCTCACAGAGGTGACATGTTCTGAGACTGCTGGACAAATTGGGCTCTTTCACCAAGGGTCTTCTGTATTTCCAGATCCCACCTGGATGTGGGTTTTCAGAGAGCACGTGAAGTTACAGGCAGGAGTAGCTCCAGATCCCTGTATTACAGTAAATCAGTCAAGTTCCCCTGTAGGGGGAATAGTAACAAACTGAAGCTTTCCTCTGACCTTCTGACTTCTGGGTTATCTCTTACCCAGTTTCCTTTTAAACAGCAAGGTTTAAAAGGTCTTCTTGGGCCCAGGCAAAGATTACTGTTCTCTCAGGACTGATCCTCCAAATGAGAAGAGAACCTCAAGATGATCAGACATACTAAAAAGTATAAAAAAATTTCTGAATTTTACATCCATTTTATACCTTCATCAAGAATTTTCCAAGAAGTTGCCACACTGCTATAGAGAGTAATGGAAAGAGCAAAAAGACCTCAACATTGAAGCTGAGGGGAATGTACAATCCCAGGAGCATTTATGTTATTGCTGAGATACAGCTACATCACCACCCACACGCTCACAGCAACAGACTGAAAGGCACTGGTGCACCATTTCTACTGGGCCATTTTTCCAATGATTAAGTTTCCTGTTATAAAGCAGAGGAAATTATATTTACATTATCAGTAACGTAATCAATTGCAGTGAACCATTGTAATAGATTAGAATTTATTTCAGGACTTTCTGTTAATTACCATCCAGGAGCTTTATCATTCACCAGAGCTTGAAGGAATTAATTGCATTTATCAAAGGGCAGAGGTGAAACTTACAGGTTTAGATCAGGAGCTGTGTCCATGGCAATAAGCAGAAATTAAATGAATTCAATATTCAAGTTCTCTTTCTGAAACAATAATACTTTTGTCTTTTACCTCTTTCTTTCATCACCTACCAGCTGTTTTTACAAACACTTCCATTTTATAAACACATCGTTCTTTCTTGCTTTTATGATGATTATTTTTTCTCTATACTCCTGTAAACTCTGTAAGACTCCAGGAATAAAGCATATTTCATTTTCAGTCTTTCTCCGAGCAGAAAAGAGCCAGTCCTGAGACTTATGTCTCCTTAAAGCAACTACTGATTACATACCCCAAAAAAGACCATCCTATTGACATCCTCCTGTAGTGCATTGCTGTCCAGGTCACTAACTGGCATCACAAGATCTTGAAATTGATATGATTTGGGCATTTTTCTGCCATTTCAAGGGATAGCAAAAATCTTAATTTTTGATTTTCTTTCATTGCTCTTTTTATCTTTATTGAGCTAAATAGTAGGATAGACAGAAGCATTTTATATTCTCCGCATAAACCTCCCCTTTATTCCAATGAGGCAGTCTGTTTTCCAAGGAAAGGAAATGCACATTTCTGTGAGGTACTGCAGCCAAGCTCCCACAATGCAAAATATTAGGACATGCACAGCATTTTGTAAAATATGGCATACATTTCTGTTTCTCATAAACAGACTCTAATTCGGCTCACTCGCTACCCATGGACAGTAGGTGTCTGGGCTTTCAGGAAAAACAAGAAAAATGCAATCTGGATAGGTTTTAAATGGAACTTGTTTTAGTTCAGCTGAGAGCAGCCTGGAAGATAGGAAGGAAGCTGAGCAGTGTTCAAGGAGAGAGGCTACTTGGAGAAATTTTTTGTCAAACACAGAAGACATGCTGAAAGCAGACAGAAACCAGAAGTTTTCCCCTGCAGCAGGCATTCCCACAGAGATATGTACACATGTGATAGGTTTTGACAAACTCTTGAGAACCCACTGCTGTCTAGGGAAGGTCATCTCCTCCGAGCATGATCCCCACAGCTTTCAGCTGCATGCTGCTGCTCTTGTGAGGGATCATAACCCCAACCTTCACTGCACACCGCAAGGAAAACTCTCACTTCCCTTCAGCACATTTCATTCCTCATCCAGGGAACAGGTGAAACAAAGATATACATCTTTGATTTAAAAATTGTAATAATTACTTTTATTTCATTAATGGCGCATCAATATTCTGTCAGTGATTCACCGACGACCTCTGACAATTCTTGCTTTATTCGCAGTATCTTTTTTTTCCAGTCTTGTCCCTTTTATTCTCCTCTCCTGAGAGGGGGATTTCCTGCCCCCGAGGGTAAATTCCACTTAATAATATGGAGTTCATGGCTGCTTGGGTCACATGCAGTCAGGAGCAGATGGAGCATGTTGTGCCCTGGCTTCCCACCAATACAAATTTAGGTCTCACATCTGCCATCCCATCCTCATCTCTGACAACATGTGCTTCAATCCTCCTTCCTGGCTTCTCCATCCCAATGACTAATTCCCTCTCGCATCCCTACAATGACAGAAAACTGAGGCCTGCCACAGCAAAGTATAAAGATGTTTTGCCATCTTTATGCCTGGAGCAAGATTCCCCAGTCAGCAGTTTTGCCTGTTGCAGGGTCACTTCATGCTGCTCCAAAAGCATCAAGAGGCCACAGAAAATCAGAAATTCAGGCCTTCCATGGCTGTGTTACAGCAGGAATTTAGAAGGTTATATTTTGTATTAAATTTACTCTAGCGTGGATGCTTTATGACATCCAGTAAACTGCACATAAAAACATACTCAGAAAAATGAACTTCAGCTTCTCTGCCCTGGTCTGCCTTCCCTCTCAAGATAACAGAAAAGAACAATTTCCTCCAGGAAAGGGTTCAGAGTTGTATTTTAATTAAAGCTACTCTGGAGACTCTTCATTGTAGTCACCCTCTTCCAACTCAGTGAGCAAGAAAATCCAGGGAGAGCAGTTTTCTGAGAGTTAGCTGCTGGGAATAACCTCTTGCACCCCACATCTACACCAGAGCATGATAGAAGTCATGTTCCAAAGCATCTGTGGGAACTATGCCTTTAATTTCAGTATTTATTTTACATCACTGTAAATAATATTATTTAATATCACTGTAATAATATTATTATTACATCACTGTATCAATGTCACTAAAAGATGCAATTCCTTTTGGATTTCTCTTGGCCTTCTGAAATTCTACTGTTGTCAGCCATCTTAAGCCTGAGATTTTTTAATATTGCCAGTAACAGTTGGATATAAATCTTACTTTATTCCCAATCTATGCAAATAGCAGTTTGTGGATTGTGCCCTGTACATGCTGTGAGGGGTGGATTGCAGGGGCAATGGCTGTTGCTTTTAGTGCTTCTTGGATCCCACTTGAACCACACAAGTTCAGGGAATGTTCTTGTTTGGGGTTTCTGTTTTTATTGTTATTTTCTTGGTTTTGTGTTTATGTCTTTTTGTTTCAGCTTCTTCTTCTGTAAAATGGCAGCAAAATTATCATAATACCATTTCCCACTTCTCTTACACAGGAGAGAAGAAACTTGGCAGTTACTATGTGATATTATTAATTTGATAATAGTATTAGTGAGTGAAAACCATACTAAAAAGATCATTTACATTTTTAGAGATTAATGGGATTTCCTGAAGCATATTTAGTTTCTGTCATCATAGCCTAATTACCAAAACTTTTTTTTATTAATAAAGAGCACAGAAATGTTCAAAAATAAACAGTTTTTTATCTCACTTCAAGTCCTAAGTCACTGAAGACAAGAAGAGACAAAAAGCTGGAGACTTTGTGTGGGGCCTGGCATAGCTTTTAAACATTATATTCTTATTATCTAGTGGAACTTCATTAAGTTATTTCTATTTAGAGAAATCTCTTCTTCCTGAGAATGTAAGACTCCCCTTCTTTAAGAAGGGGAAAAAAACTCCAGACATGGTAAAAAAGGTTAATCTAAAAGAAAGAATGCATCTGGTGGGTTTAGTTGAGTGACATGCTTGTTTGCAAACCTCTTTTCCAGCTGCATCAATACATTGTAGTGCCCCTGCTGTAACCACAACCTCAAGGGAAGGAAACTCATCCTGGTAGACGAATCCTACAATGAAATTTGAAAACACCAAGGTACTGTTCAGAGACACTTTCCACCTTCATGTGTCCAGCTGACTGCCCAGGAGATAGATAAAGGAATTTTCTCCTTCGACCACGGCAGCTAAATGTTAAAATTCACAAGTCAGGTTATGACTCTAAAGGCAACAAGGTGTCCCTGGAAAACTGCTACTTCCTACAAACAGAAAATTATGTAGGTAGCTGGCTTCAGACTCAGCTCCTGAATATGTCTTCTTCCCAAAGATGTAACACTCCAAGGCACAGAGGAATTAAACCAGTACAATTATGGCATGTAATAATAGTAATAAACATTATCCAAAATTAAAAACTTAAGTCTCAAAGGGCACTTTTTACCACCAGAACAAGCATTCCCATGGATTTTGTTAAGGTCCCTAGCCTGGGTGCTTTTAGGTCAACAGTGGCACTGAACTCTTGAAAGGTGGAAAAAAGCCCTGTAATAAACCAGAAGCATGACGAAAACCTTTGGAAATGAGACATAAAAAAATATTTCAGAATGATAAAGAAATATCATATTCCTGCTGCTGAGGGACTTTGCAAACTCTGCATCCAAGTTGGAACTGAACTCCAGGGGCCTCGTGCTTTTTTTCCATGCTGCTTGAAAACCATGCTCAGATTGAAACCTAACCAGTCTTTAATCCTCTCCCACTGCCGAAAACAGGAAGATCACAGATGGCAAAGGACAGTACTGCTAAACCCCAGGAGTGTGGTACCTTCTCAAAACACTACTGAAGGGAAACATGTTGGGCCAGTTTTGTCATCGATTTGCCCATCCTATTTTTTTATTTTTTAAGAATTTTCCTACAATAAAAGCAAAGCAAAATGAAGCAAAAGTTTTAGGGCAGGACATTTCTACTACAGGACATACCAGCTTTTGGGTTTGCATATGTCCTTTTGTATGCAGCTAACATGCAAATTTAGTTACTCATAATCAGTGAGGTACCAGCTCTTATAAACTGTGAAACTTTGAAATGGAATAAAAATGCACTCAGACACACTGAGTGTGTCTGAGATTCACTACCTACAGGACACAGATTTCTGCCCAGTAACAAACCTTGAAGAAAAAATCCTTCCTTCATCACAGGAAAATACTGATACCTATTTTAAGTTCGGGAGGAGTGAGTGTCTG
>VZTN01037478.1:380478-411957 GCA_013400515.1 Erpornis zantholeuca | reverse complement strand
GCCATCTAAGCTTAGTACCAGTGTTCATGTGGTCAGGCTTGTGGATTTAAGAAAACAGACCTATGGAAAAAATTTCAGACATGATTTTTTTTAAAAGGGTTTGAAAAAATACAGTTAAAAAATAAGTGCTCAGTAAATCTTCATAGCATTCAAGTACAATTCAAATGCAAGAATAGAAGAAAACTGAGATTTATCTGCATGTTTTGCATTTTTCCTGCTTCTCCTACTTGTGTATATCTAAATACACAGATATTTAGATGGCACAAAAGGAAGCTTGATTGTGACTTTCATTTGTAAAACTTGCTTACTGTAAGTGCGTTCCTGCTATGCTGTGGTAAGGACAGGTTTATTCATATCTACATGGGAAAGATATATAAATTAATTAAAAGTATAAACATAAATGTTTTAAACTGCACTTTTCATGTGATTTATGAGTCTTAAAATGCACTGTGCTCCATAGTATGTTCATGCAACTAACACATTGCGTGTAGTTATACTTGTCATGGATTTGCTTTAAGTAATTGAAAATGTCAGAAATAGACAATAGTTGCTTATTGGTAATAGAAATCTCAACCAGTTTTAATCTTTACATTTGGGAAAAGGTTTTCAGTGGGAACCATGGCTGCCTGAGTCTATCTGTTTGTTTGCTGTGAAGTAGTTAATGAAATTATTCATTTTTTTAAGACTGGTCATATACTTAGTTAGCAAGTGTGTATGTTTAGGTGGAAAAGAGCTTTCCACTGGGAATTGTACCAGTGGAAACTGGGAGCAAAAGCTGATCAAATCAGTGAATATTGCTATATTAACTTTGTTAGTTTTTAAGATACTGCTTTGCCTAAAATACAAGTCAATTTGAAGTGGTTTTATTTTAACATGGTGTAAATAGAGGCAGTCGTATTGTCTGCAATAGTCAGATTGAGTACAGAGAAAGCTACTAGCAAAGTCTCAAAATTAATCCAAACTTACTGCCTCTTTCTTGATGTATACATGACATAAAAATATCCCTGTGTTCCTCAGGTATAGTACTAGATATAATAGATGCCTTTTATTGGGAAGCCCTGAAGTTTTTTATCTCTGCCACGACTCCGTTGCATAATGCATGCTATATAAATATATTTGCTTGCATAGCTCTTGATACTTTGACTTGTTGGTCTTTTGTCTGGTTCTGTGGATATGTTGTATATCAAGTATGCTGTTTACATTTTTATTACCAATGTTTGAATAGCAACGTCAAAAACACTTCTGTAAACCATCAGTAATAATCTGAATAAAATATATAGTAAAAATAGCATTAAATACTGTTTTCTTTACAAGAGAAAGTGGAATAGTTTGACTTAGTAGAGTAAAATAATTGATGGAATGTGTCTTTTTTTATGTTTGATACTAAACTTGATCTCTTCCAAAGACACAGAAATACCCCAATAAATAGTTCAGTTCTTGGTGTGTATTTGAGCTGTCATTGGGGCATACAGTGGATTTGTCATCTGCATGTTTTTATGCATCCTTTTAAGGGAGTGCAGTTATGTATTTTAAATTAACAGAGTTGCTGGTGGCATGTAGCTGGGCCTGACAGCTTCCAAAAGTACCTAAGGACTTCAGTATATTCTTTGCCTTTTCCGTCTGCATAGTCTCTGCACAAGTCAAAGGATGTATACCTCTACAGTAACAACTGTTATTATTGCTAAGTGTATATGAAGTTAGCATTTTTGAAATAATGTTTCATCATTAATTTAATTAAATTTTCTTAAAGTAGTAAGAAGTTTTCTTTTTTTTTTCAGGTGAGGTTGCAGTGCAAACTGGAGATCTGTTGCCATGTAAGATTTGTGGAAGAACTTTCTTTCCAGCAGCACTGGTAAGTGGTGTGAGCACTGTTGGCTTTTATATTTGAAAAGTTGATGTGAAAGTTTAGCAGTGCTCACTATAGCTAAATAAAATAGATCTATGTGCTTTGTTTTTGGGATTTTTCCCCCCGAGTAATTATTGATTCCAGTCATCTCAGTTTTGAAGCTCCTTTGAAGAGGGTTAATTTTATTTTAAGATTCCCATCATTTTCTGAAATACATGCCTCTAAAAGCATGGGTTACAGAATCAATCCTTGTCTTCTGCAGTTTTAAGTCTCAGCTAGTAAATGTTCAGTTAGCCATCTCCAAAACTGTCTTCTCCATTGTTAATAGAAGTCGGTCTGTCCTTAAATGTGAATATGAATTTCAAACACCTATGATTTGTTTTGCCACTCAATGCAAATGCTGCCTGCCTATCATCAATTTTTTTACATGCAAGGAGCAAATATAGCTGCCTTCTACTTTTCTTCTTCATTATCATCCATGTTTTTGTGACGGTGTATATGCATTCCTGAATTCTCTGTTTTAAAGGTAATGTCTGGCATAAATGTTTGAGTGGAAACAGTCTGAGCTTATTCATCAAGAAAGAGGAAAATAATGTGTTAATAACTTCTGTTTTCAAACTAAGTTTTGTACTCTCCTTTTATTTTGCTTCTGATTGTAGAAAAAGCATGGACCCATTTGCCAAAAAACTTCAGCCAAGAAAAGGAAGACATTTGATTCCAGCCGACAGAGAGCAGAAGGAACTGACATTCCTACAGTAAAACCACTTAAGCCACGGGTATGTTATAATTTACTCTGAATATGAACATTTTAGGCAAACTATATATGCATTTTAATAAGGCTTAATTCTGCTGGCAGTTTGTATTAACTTAAATATGGAAGAAATCTAACTATGATGTTATATAATAAAATGTAAGGTGCATACTTAGCTTCAAGTAAAAACTTCAAGCATACAAAGCTTTCTTTTTTGCCTCTTAGCCAGAACCACCCAAAAAACCTTCTAACTGGAGACGAAAGCATGAGGAATTTATAGCAACAATACGAGCTGCCAAAGGACTTAATCTTAAAGACGGTGGAAAACTCCCTCCACCACCTCCACCATCATATGACCCTGGTATGTAAAAGAGTCAAGTTCCTTACATGCTTTTTTTTAAGTTAATGTGTAGAAATTTGAATTGAAAAGGAGTTCGTTGGAATACAACATTCACAAGTTCTTTAAGATGACTTATTATCCCTGTGCAGATGCTGGGTTGTGCCTGTGGGTCTGGCTGGCTCACATCCTGTGTAGCTTTCAAAGCCCATGACCTTGTTTTGGTGTGTGAAAAGATAGCTGTGGCCAACTTGCAGCTTGATACTGTCTTGTAAACCATAGGCTGGACAAATTGTTTCAATACCTTGTTTGTGCTCACAACAGTGGGACTGCTCAGAAATAGCAGATTTTTAATTAGCTGACACCCACATTTAGCATATTTACATTGTGGGAATGCACTTCTGTGTTTTTCAAATATAATCTCTCCCATTTCTTGCTGAGTTTGAGTTTGGTTTCATGTGTGCCTTAATTCCTTATGTGGTGGGAGTACTTGTGTTTTGGATATGTGAGATGTGTGGAATTTGTTTTATCAAGGGTGTGACAGTCCTTGGGTACCTTCAGAACTGAGACTGGATAAAGTGTTCAAGCAGTCTGATATGAATGAGAAGGAAATACACTGCTGATTTAACTTCTGGGATATAATAATAGGTTGAAGAATATATTTCTTTCTCTTGTCCTAAGAGCTAAACCATTTGATCAGCTTAATGGCTATTTTTGGAAAGACTGGGAAAAAACGTGTTTGTTTCTGCCTGTCTGTGGTCAAGTGAAGATGTGAAGTATTCCCTACCTTGTTGCTCTACAGGAGATGTGTTAGTCCAGTATTGGGATTGTAATTGTATGTTCACTGTAAGAAGCTGTATTGTTCAGCATTCTATACTCACAATCTTGAAAAGCCATATAGCTAATCTTAAAAGGTAAAGCCATCTTAAAGTAAAGCCAATAGCTAATAGCTATTATTGTGGATAAGAATCACAAGGCTTAATCATGGAAAGAATTATTAATAATCTATATAGCATATCTATAATCTATCTAGTTGTAATTGGTTTTAGTCTCCTGGCTTCAGCCTGCTGCAGTGGGTAAGACTTAGGAAGAGGAAACGAGAAATGAAGAGACCATGCACAGAATGATTGGTGGATACTCTTACAAATAGAGCAGGGGCAGCTATTGTTGCTCCTTTTCCGCTTTTCATGTAGGAGAGAGGGAAGATTGTGCATGGTACCATGAGTGTATCCATCCTCTCCTACTCAGCTCTGTCTTTGGCATGCTTGTTTCTAACAAGCAGAGAGTCTTTTTCCTTTTAATTGAAAGAGTCTCATATTCATATTTTCTACTTAACTGCTCTGAGTTGGCAAATAAACAGTATTGCTGCTTCTTCCATCCCCTCTTCCACTTTTTCTGAGGAAGTGCAGAATAGTCTCAGGTAACTGTTAAGAAGAACCTTAAGTCACCCTGAACTTGGCTGTGTATGTGTACTGCCCTCCTATTTTGGTTAGTTTTTGTTTTATAAAGCTTAAATTGAATCCTAGTTCTTCTGGACAGTGTCAGCAGTACTTTCAGATAGCCAAGTGTCTGACTGGAGCTGTGTGTTTTTCAAAAGGATAAAGATACAATTCCTGATTCTTAAGAGTATACATTCATCCTCTACAGTTGGGTGCATTTGTGGGCTTTGGAAGTTTTCTGTGGGAACTGAGCTCTGTGACAGCCAGAAATGGCCTATTATCTAGGGGCTTTCACAGCTGCCTTATTAATTTTTTTCTTTTTTTTTTTACTTTCTTTGAAACAATTTTGATTTGACTACATAGATATTATGTAGTCAAAAATTCTGTTTCTGCGGTTTTGGCTCTTAAGGTATAGTTGATGTTCAAGTGTTCTAACAGAGGCAGAGTAGATGCTAAATAAATAAATAATTGTTGTTACCCCATGAGATTCCCATGCCTTCACTTCTCTGTGTTCTTCCTGTGTCCTTAGCTCACACATCTTGGGTCACAAGATTTTGATTTACTCAGAATTGTTTATTAATTTTTAAAGGGGCAAGTATTTAAGCCAGATCTACCGCATTTGGACTAGTGACATGTAATCCAAAACTTATTTATAAATTTAATACTAATTGTGGAGGCAGTGACTGTTGAATTTCACCTCATTTTCTTCAATACATTTCTAAAATGACCTAGAAACACACTAATTTAACCTGTTTTGCTGATGTCAAGCTTTTTTGAAGTTGATGCTTACATGAAGTTGATGCTTACAGTGTATTAGTTTTGAATACACTAATCTGGGGCATACAGCATTTATATCTCTAGACACTGAAATCTGTCTGGAACTGCAGTCCAAATAAGTCATTTTCCTTAACAGTCCAAACATTTATTTTTCCAGCAGGGCACTGTATTTTAAGGTATTTTCAGCATACAGATGATGTATCTTTTAATGTTTTTAGCATTTATATAGCCCTTTCTGTTTTTTCCCCAATTTGAGTAATATTTCCTGCATGTAAAAACTGTTTGCAATGTGACTAAATTAATCTTGCAAAACTAATACAGCCACCAGTTACTTTCTTTTGTATGTCTCTAGAGACAGTTCCTAATTTTGGCTGAATTTCTTCTGATTATTTTTATTTGTTAAACTTACTATTTTTTTAATGATCACTTCCAGTATTGCAGTTAATATTTCTCAGTTCTTTCAAAATTGCCAGAGGAAACAGATTTTGTCTTTTGCTGCTTGTATGAGAAAGGTTTTAATGTATTCCCATATCTTGAACAAACTGAACTGTTTGTGATTTTTAAAAAAATTTTGATTTGTTGGTTGTTTAGCTTCTTCTCCACTTCCTTCCCAGCTGATACCTCTGCCATGTCATTCTACCTCCTGGGCTACCTTCTCTGAGAATAGCATCTCTTAAAGTGTTTCTGATTTTGCTTAGGTTGTCTCTGATCCTTAACTACTCTTGTTTCTCATTTGATAGATAAGAATGTCTTTTATGTTACATGTGGACAATGTTCTTTTACCTAACAATCTGTATTTAGTTTTCAGATTCAAGAAGCCATAATTTCCCCTGGAGGAGGGACTGGTCTTTAAAAGACTCTCATTTTTAAAACATAATATTAATGTTAGATTTTTATGCTTTTAAGATTACATTCAGTGTCCATACTGTCAGAGGAGATTTAATGAAAATGCAGCTGACAGACACATCAATTTCTGTAAGGAGCAAGCTGCACGTATTACTAATAAGGGAAAATTGGCAACTGATACCAAAGGGAAGCTTCCTACTCGAACACAGGTGAGCTATAACACTTCTCTTAACTTGTAACTTGCTTTCAATGTCAAATCAAGCTTGTTAAATAGTCTGTTGCTTCTAAATGGAAGTAACTATTTTATTCTGTAATTCTATTATTTGCACTGACTGAAATTAGACATTAAGCATGGACAAGGCTTTTGCTTTCTTAAACTGCAGAGATCCATAAGTCAGATGGCAGCAGCTGCAAAGCCAAAACCAGTCATAAATGTAATTGACAAGAAATGTGCAAATGACAGGTAAAGATAACAGCAGGGAATAGAGATGCAGTTTTTGTGAAGGAAGCTAAATTTCTGTTCTGCTAGTTTCTAAATCCAATTGAAGACTGTTGCCTAAGGGGCACACAAAGGCACCTGACTACAGAACAACTGACAGCAGTATTTTGGCTAATTAGAGGCTTTAGGGGGATTCAGGTGTATTACACAGTGTTTTGAATCAGGGCAGGGACTGGTCCAGACCACACAGGTGAAAGTAAGATTTGGGTTTGAAAGGCAAAAATAATTCTGCCCTTGAGTATTCTTTTTTAATTTAATTGGTAATGAGATGATACTTTTAATTTTAGCTTAATTCCAGCTATAGAAAAAGATGATAAAAGCTGTAAAAAAGCAAAAAAATGCAGAAAGACACACAGCTGAACAAGAAAAAAAACAAAGCCACTAAGCTAGCGAATGTTTCCTGCTAGTATCATCTTTAAGTATTAGAAAACAATCAGAAACCATTTGCATGTTCCCATACCAGAGACAGTTTACCTAGTAAGAAATCATCATGTGTTCTCCCACAGTGCCTGAAAGAACTACCTGCTGTGTTATATAGATAGTTTGATTTAATTGCTTAAATTTCTAGGTTGTATTTTGTTACAGTACAAACCTGCTGCACCTAAGAAGATGCCTTCTGTAGGATCAACACCATCACCATCTTCACGCTTACCACAGCCAAGTGGTGTTAGCAAAACTGTTGTAGGTATGAAATTAATGTTATGAGTTGTTCCATATCCTTTCTAAATATTAAACTGTGCAGTTAAAATTGGTTGTTTATTTGATAGAGTGGTTTGTAAAATCTCATTTAAAATAAAGTTGGAAGGGGCACTGAATGCCATCTATTTAAAAAGCACTTAGGATTCTGGTTTATATATCAGAACAGTTATTGGGGTTTTTTTTCTGAATTAAATATGAAAAATCATTCAGTATAGTAGCATGACTCTACTGAATACTGATCTCTCACCTGAAATTTCTAATGTTTAATTCTGTAATTTGTGTGCTGAGTATGATCAAAAATTGGTGAAAATATATAGTCAAGACATGTATATAATAATTATGCAAAAAGTGGTCTAATTTGAGTTTCAAATATCATCAGATACCAAACATATTCTGTTTGTATATCCTTTGACTTTTTGTTTTTTTCTGAGGAAACTAATTGAGATACTAGTGGAGTATTTTTCTTAGAATAAAACACACTCTCAATAACATATTTTCTCTACATGTTTTGAAACATTTTCTTTTTGTGTTATCTTGATACTGGCTCCTATCTTTGTCTTTCTAAAACTCTTGTTTTAAATTTTGCAATCAAATTTTTTTTAATAAATTCTATCATTTCAGCAGCAAAATCTTACATTTTCTTATATTTTCATGCTTGTTTTGAACTGCAAGGTGCCTCTTCAAGTAAAGCACTGTCTTCACCTGGATCCAGTGGGAGCAAAATTCAGACGTTATCACCAGCTCATAAAAACTCACTGGGAATGGTGAACCCCCAAGCAGGGTGAGTTCCATCTAATGTTGTAATTTGTGCCTAATCTCATATTTATGTTGTTCTAGTTCTAGAAATCTCTGTCGTTTGTTTCACTTGCTCTTTGTTTTTTTCCTATGAGCTTCAGAAGTACAGTGCTTTGCATTTATTCTTATCTGTAAATACAGCTAATGTCAAGGAACATTGGAGAAGGCAAAGGTGGGGTTTATCAAGTTGAAGTAACAGCAAAGGAGGTCAAGAGAAAAATAGATATGAAGTATATTAAAAATTACAGAATAGGCAGAAGTGGTTGAAGCAATGAACTTTTACCTGGTAAAATTGAAGGGACTTTAAAAAGCAGAAAACATTAGGCATATATTCTTACACTTCAGGAAATAGAAGAAAGAGTGTTCTTCTCTCTTAGCACAAAAGAATGGATGCTTTCTCTCTTCCCTTTCCTGTCTTAAGAGGCAACAAATGAGTGAGCACAAATAAGACAAATGGAAACTAGAGCAATTAAGACAGCAAGGAGTGCTACATGAAGATTACTAGAGTTCAGTGTAAGTGCTGGTGTGATCAAGGCTGTGACTCATAGTTTGCTGGAGGGGCAGACAGTTCACAGAATCTCAAAGAGAAATCTATGGAAGGTTTGAAGAAAAGTAGTGTAATTCTACAGAAGTTTGGGGAACACCAAGCAGCACTGAGAACAAAAAACATAAGAGAGCAGTGATTGCAGTTATAACATTGGTGATTGAAAAATATTTATTCCTATAAAAATGAGTATCAAATTGATGAAGACTGATGAAGGTGGGAGAAACCCAATGTCTTAAGTTTGTAAGGAAGAAAAAGGACATTCTGAAAATTCATGGGGTTGGACAGCAATTACACAAAAATAGAGATTTTTAGTTTATCATTCTTAAGTTTTACAGGTTATGCATGAATATGAATTACAGCTCTGTCATGCTTCCCTCCTAATGCCCTTGTAGCATCAGGATTCAGTTCTGTTCCTCCTTGTTCTACCTACTCATGATAACTGTTTCAGACACAGATCACATGCAGAGTCCATGAGGTTGACAGATCTCTTTCTTTTATATTATTTCCCCCATCTCCTGGTGTCTCACCGGTCTTAGGTCAGCTTCACTACCATTTGTAGGCATCTGTGATGTGACTGTCAGAAAATTCCAGCTTCTTATTTACTGATTTTTTTTATTTCTCCATTTTTTGAACTTGGATTAACACATCCTGATGAGTGGCAAACAATCAGGTCTGCAAACCACAGCAAAAAAGTCAGCTGAGATAATTTGAAGGCATGTTTCTGAGCCCAATAGTGTATTCCAGCTGACTGAGAAAGGTTTTATCCTGTTAAACGTTCCTAATTTAAGTCTGTATTTGTCTCTGAGGGTGCAGCAATTTTGGGCTTCACTTGTTAACAAGGAAGTTCTATTTAATTTTACCAGTCAGTTGCTGTTGCAATTGATGCCTTAGGTTTTAACTTTTATATTTTTCTAATCCTGTACTGCTAGTGTAACTCTGAAGTTTTCTAAAGTAGCTTGTTAAATACTGTTCTTGTTGCTTAGATAGACATAACAAAACCTCTAACTTGCCCTTCAAAGACACTTAGAAACAAGAACTGTAAACCATCATCTTAGGGAGAGGAGGGCAGGCTTGGGGGAAATCACATCATTGGCTGAATTCTAGTTGGTGAATTGTTGATATAAAAGTGTGAAGCACTCGTGACCTGGGGCATCCATTTTGGGATCCACTGAGGCAGGACCTCTGTGACCCCGAAGTGTGCACCTGAAGGCCTTTCAAATAAATACCACCTTTTTTTCCTTTATTCTTGTCTGGTCTCTGTTTCTAGGTGGCCTTTTAAGGCATCACAATAAGCATATGAAATTTGGTAGAAAATAAAACCCCTTCTGCTCCAGCTATTCCTCAGAGATCAGAGGGGCTGGGTGTAGCTTGGCTTAATTTCTGATTATAACCCATTAGGCACTATGTCTGGTTTTGTTCAATAAAAACTTTTACAATTCCAGATTCACTAATAATGTAGTTTTTTGAAGCACTAAATTGTTGACTCTCATTAGATAGCTGGTGGTAAATGCACTAGATCTACAAAATTTAAGTGTACAGTGCTATGTATAACTGTTCCCAGGTATACTCTTGATGCAGCCAGAGGCACAGGTCTTACCAAAGAGTCATCTGTGCTTTGGGAGGGGAGAGAGGAGCAAGCCCATTGTCCATGAAGTAAGGTCATGTTCTCATACTCCAAAAATGGAGGGTTTCAAATATCAATTTTTAGAAAAATTGAGGTGTGACTATAGTCAAATATAATTGGTTACTAGTTACTGTGATCCTAGTAGGTGGGGAGGCAGCTTTTTTCTCATTTTTGTATTGCTGGGTGCATTTTTCAATGTATAAATTATCTTTGGATACCTTTGGCTGAACTGATTATAAAAAAGGCAACACAGTAATACTTCACTGTCGTCCTCCACCAGGTGAGGGAGCAGTGAAGGCCACATGACGGTACTCCCATCAGCATCTGACAACCTCACATCATTATCTTCCCAAAGGAACAGATTTGTAGCAGAGGCTGATTGTGCATGGATAAGGGGCAGTGAGGCTGGTACTGAGGCCTGGGTGCACTCCTGTGCTTCACTGAGACACCATTGGCCTGTGAGGCTCTGCCTCACCCCAGGCATCATTCAGTTGTTAAGCCTCGCTCCAGCCTAGTGCAAGAAAAGCAAGTGGCTTAGCTCGCGTTTTTGCTCAAATAGCCTCATGAATTCTCCACAAACTCACAGCTACTCTCTGTATCTTGACATAATAAGTCTGACAATTTTCCACAGTTGCTTGCTGGAACTTTGTTTTCTGTGGTCTTCCACTTTCTCCTCTGTTGCTTGGAGAAAGAACTGTGACATGATGAAGCCAAATAGCAGCTGGGGAGATGTTTGCTCAGATGCTCTCTGGTTATGCATTCTGCTAAGCACAAATAGATGGCTTCTGGTTGGCACAGCTCTAGGTAATGATCTCTGCTGAAAGACAGTAGATGTTAGCTTGGCTTATACAATTTCCAGATTTTAAGAGTATGGGTGTGATGAGTGTGTTTCTGCCTGCAGCCCTTCTTACTGCTCTAAAAAACTTGTTCTCTTGTTTTCTAACTAGACCTTATGATATTTGCTGCTCATACTAACCAGCTAGTCTTCCATACTAAGCAGTTAAATCTGTCTCTCCTGAGTGTTGTATCTGTGACCTGGCATTTCTTTTTTAGCTTTATTGCATTCAGTTCTGAGATAAAATTTGTCAGAAGTTACATTGAAGCAAAGAGGTGTAGGAGCAGTTACAACATGGAAGAATTAGGTTCCTCAGACTGGTAACTGGTGAAAATTTTGGCCTTGATCGGCTCAACTTCTGCCTTAGTATTGGGGTGTGAGGGAGAAATACATGGGTTCTGTTGAAATACCTGCAAAATGATACCAAAGACCAAGACACTAACCATCAATGTCCTACATCAGAGTGAAAATAGTTAATAGTGCAGTGACAGATTTTAAACATTAAAACATCTTATAACTTAGGCTGTAGCTATTTTCTAAAATAGAAGAACCTTTGAACATTAACCTTCAGTAAGATTAAACAAGATTTATTTCTTTTGCTGCTACATTTATGATTTAACCTGTAGAATGACAAGCCTTAGCATGAGATCTGGAATTCTGTTACACCTAAGTCAGAGAGAGTTTATGATGTAAAATAAGATGCCACGTCCTTCTTTCTGAGTTGTTAGTGAAACAACTTACTGAGCAATGTTGTGTGGGGATTGTTTTAAGGGCAATCTTTTAAATGGAATGGTAAGCAATCACTTTTTCTTTTCTCCTTGACAAATATTAAAGAGCCCACATTCATTATTTTAGCCAGGGTAAATTCAAGGTTTTGCTGTAAGAAACAAATTCCTGCAGTTTGCACGATGGGAATCTCTGACTTCTGGGGTTTTTTTTAGGTATTACTTAAGTGTGTAACCTTCTATCTTTGCCCAGTTCATTGTAATTCTGAGTTTGCCAGAGGGGTAATAGTAGAGAGGCTTAATAGTAGAATTACGATTATATTGTGCAATATCAAGGATGACTTCTATGTACGTTGGAGAGGGCGATGTAATGGCACACAGCTGCAGTCGCTGTTCCCGCCGGGATNGGCCTGGCCTGGCCGGGGGAGCTCCGCAAGCGGAGGGAGCTGGGAATTGACCGCCTCTAAACCTCGTGTACAACACCGCTGCATACACTTCTGTTCTGTATGAGCAGGAATGGAACCTATTTTATAACTCACTTCTTGTATGAGGTGTCCTTCTTTGTTAAAATTTGAATTCTCCTGTTCTGCTCCCCAAGTAAAGGACTACTGAGAGAGCACAGCACACTATCAGCATAAGCTATGTTAGCGCCAGTGAGGCTCACTTTGTACGTGAAGATCAGGATGTGTCAGCTGATTTCTGCTGTGTGTTTTATTTTTCTGCCTGGACAGAGGAAGAACACAGTTCTTCCAGTATGAATGAAAGTGTTGTGTAAGGGCATAATTTCTGGGTCATAGAGAAGCAAGGGAGAGTGCAAGTGTAGCATGTGACTGTTGTGAACAGTTATGTTTGTTTTTTAATGGGACTTGGAAAATTGCATCATATTTTTAATATGGCAAGTGAACCCATAGAATTTCATTTGTAATTTATATTTTATTTTGGGGATAAGACATATACTTTAATGTTAATATTTCCCTCCTGGAAAATAAGTCTCTTAATGACACATCCACTACTGTCTTACAACTGAAATACAATATGAACAGCACACCAAATCAATAACAGTAAATTTTAAATTCCATTTACATGTTTGCTGTAAAGCATTTGTAGCCTTTAAAAACATTATCTTTTTAAAACCGTTTGTTCATTTTATGAACACCATAACTTACAGGGCTTTGTTCAATGAAATCAAGATATGTAAAGAATTGTCTTGCAGATCTTTGCATTTCAAAAGATTCTTGTGACCATGTGTTTTTTTCATTAGAACATGAAAAGGCTGTCAGCTTTGGGTTTTTTGTTTTATTAAGGTGTGAAAGAATATCGTAGTTCTTTATTTTGATAGTATTATAACTGCTTCTAGGATATTTCTTTGGTGTTCTACTCTGTATGTGCCTAGACTTCACAGATTATGCTGATAATTTGTTAAAGCTTGAAAATAACCAAGAAAATCATGTTAGGTTGGAGTATGTATTTTGCAGTGTTGGAGACTTCAATCTTGCTTCAGTTTCTTTGGAGTATGTAAAGAGTATATATTGGGTCAAACAGGAGTTAATTAATTTGAACTAGAACATCTATTTGGGATGCTGCTTGTAGGTTTTACTTTATGATGATAAAAATGCAGAACTTAACTTGAAGATATAATTTACTAATCTAAGTTGTGATTTCTGAAAAGCTACAGTTTTCCTTATGGTGATGTGAGGGAGGGATTTTTTTTATTATTTTGTTAGTTGCCTTTTTTAAAAATGTTTTTAAAATTTGATTTTTGATTTATTCTTTTTGATTTGGAAATGTTATCCATAATAGTAAAAAAAAAGGTAATAAAGTTTTGGCTGTTTATATAGTAGTGTCTATTGTAAATGAGGTTTTTGTTATTAAAACAAAGCTGGGTTTCTTTCAGGCTGCCCTCTAGTCTGCCTTTCCAAAACAAAAAAAAAGCCAAAAACCAACCAACCAAACAAAAAAACAAAAAAAACCAACCAACCAAACAAAAATGATATTTTTTTCTTGCTGAATCTGTAGTTAAGGAGACTTGTAATTATATATATGTTATTTTCTAATGTTTTAAAATTATTATGACTTGTAATTATGAGCCTCCCTTTCATGATGTTGTATGACATCACGAAAGCTGTTCTTAAAAGAGACCAAATGTGAGTACATTGTGCAGAGTGTGAGGATAACTGTCCTTAATGATTTTTTTGAAAAAGAATTAAAAAAAATGTATTGGAAACCTAATCCAATGTCTATGAAATCCATTCCTCATCAAAACAAGAAAAAACCCTTTTGTTTGCTGGGTAATTAAAATCTGATTTGTACTTTTAAGTCAATGGGATTTCTTTGGTAATACAAATTATGAATTGTGAGTATTTTTAATTTCTTTTTTTTGCATAACTTGAATAGCAATTTAGCAGTGTCTTTATGAGCACCCCTTTATATATTTTAATAGTAAGATGGACAAGTTAGGCCTACCGCTTTGAACTGGAAGAGATGTGCAAAGGTTTTATGACACTGATACAAAAACAGACAGTACCATCAAAAGGCCAAATGAATTGTTGCCTGTAAAGAAGTAAGTATTACAAATCAGTGTGGTTTATCTATTTTGCAAAAATGTTTCTCTTAAGCAGAAAAGTGTGCCCTTGATGAACATCAGCTGCCAGTATGTCTTCAATATAAATGCTGTGGGAGAAGAATAGATTATATAATTAGTACCAGTGTGAGGTAAACAGTGTCATGGTAGGACAGGGAAGATGAAGGTTTCCCTCAGATTTGATTTCTTCTGTCAGTGCTTGATTACAGATTAAAAGTAATGAACTTATGTCTTTCTAAACCTGAGATGAAACTGATTTGCATGATGCAAAGCTGAAGTAAGCATTTAAGCCTGGTAACAGTACTTTTTTGACAAAGTAATTTTATTCTCTTAAGGTGAAATATTTCTCTAACTCCTACATCTGTAAGGTAGCTGTGATGGTCCAAAAACGTGAGGAAGGCAGACTGTAATGAAAGGTAAAGTCTTTGGTTAAGTCCAACTTACCTCATATAAAGATTTCTGGATATTCAGAAGTCTTTATAAGATCTAAGTTTGGAAGGAAGGTTATTCCAATTATTCTAATCTTTTTAAAAGGAAATAGATACTAAATTGTAGTTAAGCCTTTGATATATTTTGGAAGATGCAAATTCAAATAGGCTGCTTTTTCATATTGTAAAAGAGAAATAAGTAATGAGTTATGTGGCACATACATGGAATGTATTGCTTTATGTAGTAGAAATGTGTCTGAATCTCCTAATGCTGTAACCAAAGCTGAGTCAAAGACAGAATATTTGACTTTGGTTTTTATTTGAAGAAGCAAAAGCAATGAAAGGAATGGGAGCTCTTTTTAGACAAACAGAATTTCTTTGTTTTTATTTGCTCCTTTGCATGTTTGGTTAGAGTTTTAAGTCCTGTGAACCATCAAACTTAGCTTAGTTTTTCCTTTTGTAATACATTATTAAGGTGTTAAAAATTTAACTTAATGAGTTACTACAATTGCTTAAAATAGTCCCTGTCCATAGAGCAGTGATTTGATTTTTCTTCTTGAGAGAAATTCTTTAAAAGTATAGGCACTTCTTCTGCTCTTCATACCATCCCTGTTGTTCTCCCTCAAGTATCTGCTGAGTTCAAGAATCAAATATGCTTTATTTGCAGTAGGTTATTCAGTATGATGCATGTCAACAGCATTCAGCAAGTGTGAATAGTTCCTAACCATTCATAAATTCATCATAGCAATGTGGATTGTTGCAGTTTATGGCAGAGCTCTCTGGACTTTGGGATGTGTGCCATTAGTCAGCAGAAACTTATTTATGACTTTTCATAGAACTATGAGCTGTTGTGGTTAACAGTGACAGCTGTCAAGAATATCTAAAAACACTCTGTCTAGGAAGCAAGCTTTATATATCAGTATTTTATGATAGAATTCAACCAAATCATGAATGCATGCATAGAAAAAGACAAACGTCTTTTACAAATTACTTTCAGATTTTTATTTTGCAAGCAGTGGTAATTCAACTACATGTACAACATGAACTGCTTTAGGAAGGGAAGTCACCTTCAATCTTACTTCTTTTAAAATAGAGTGGATAAGAAATTTCTTTAAAATATGTCTAGATTTTAAAAGTTCCAGCTGATGTTGGTACACAGCCTCATCTGCTGTCAGGCTCTAATCACACGTCATGTGATACAATGGAGAGCAGGAATTTAATATAGCTTTTTAAAAACAAAACACAAAATTCAACCAAACAGGAAAAACAACAGAAGTGGTCAAGTAGATAGAGAAGGCAGAGATGGGGCAGATCAGAAGAAAACAAGATGTGGTGGCACAAGTTAAAATAACCAAAAATATCTAACTTTATTGGGAAATATCTAGAGATCAGATTGCTAGTTAAGGATGCAATTTCAAGATTTGTCACCAAACATAAATGAAACCTGAAGCTAATTGTGTGTCTAGATTTGAGCTGAATAAAGTTGTAGACAGTGACAGCCTACTGCTTGTATTGATTTACTCATCAAAAATGTCAGAAATCACAGAATGGGTAAGGTTGGAAGGAAAGTTTCTAGTCAGAAAATATATTTGGGGCTTCTTCTATATTTTTAGAAAGCTAGTTGTGCAAAAAGACTGCGGAAATTTTGCAGAAAGCTGTGTTTAAATATATTGGAATGAAGATGTCCTGTTAAACCTTTAATGAGTGGTGTTTTATCTGTTCATGAGACTTTGCCTCTTTTGATATACAGGGTGGACTGTGCACTTTGAATGTGGCTTTTCAGTATTTCGATTTCCTGCCCTCCCCAGCTCAGTCAGTGGCTTGGATGTTGTATTAAGACATTGATTTCTCTGAAATTTCTTTAGTATACACCTAGTACTAAAGCAGCAGGTGAATTTTCAGAGTACCCAGTGGGATGAAAGTTGTACGATACAGTTGAAATACAGGAAAGAATAGTGGACTGGTTTTGACATCAATTTATTTCAAATGTCTAGGACTCCTAATATGATGTTCAAAACTGATCCAAAGTACACTCTGAAGAGACTTCAATTTAAGAAATTAGTGCTGTTAGTTTTGAAAAAGTAGTATGTTGGTCCCAAGGTGAAAATCCAGAGAAAACTGAGTCAATAATAAATTTGAAAAAAAATTTAATTACTTGGAGCTGTCTAAACAGGAATTGGCATATAATTCTATTATTTGCTTCATTGCCTGATCATCCCTGATCCATGATGATCCTGTAATGTTTCTGTGTGTACAGCTGAATTTTTCTGTCTTCAATATGCTTTTCTGTCTTCAATAACAGGTAAAGTAAGAGCCCAGCATGTTCTTTCTACTATTGAGCTCTAATGATTTTTACTCAATTCTAAGCAAAGTTTTCTTTTCATTGTATGAGATGGGGAAAATAGCAGAAGATGAATATTTAGCATCTGTACATCATAGCAATGTAATTTAGGTTACATTTAGAACTTTTTTTCTGGAATTCTGTAACTTCTGAAAGGCTGAAACATAACTTTCAGTTAACTCCATCTTTAGAATCTCCGTGCTAAATCAGGGGGCAGACAGGAAAACTAATGGAGAAGGTTAGTGTTCTGCCCAGTGAGCCATTTTGATCATTCCACTCTACCTGTTTCATGCAGAAGCCATTCTTATTAGAGTTGAATACTTAGATGTAATTTCAATTTATTTAATCTTAGTTGCTGATTTCCACCTTTGTGCTTAATTATTTGATCATTTTTCTACTGGTTGAAGTGATAGTAGGAGCTGAAAAGCCATCTTTATTCCATGTTCATGGAATGTTTTATGCAGCATGTCTATAATTCAGGAGTTATTACATGTTCCTCAGTTGGGTCAGTGTTGCATTTGAAGCTCCTGGAGTTGAATGCATTTCCTTATACGTGGTTTGAAAAACAAACCAAGACCAGATAGTTTATAATTCTGAAAGGAGCAGTTAGGTTTATCTGAAGGGAATGAATGGTCTCTTGGTGACTAATTTTTTTAATGGAGTCTTGTTTTAATTTTTTTTAATCTCCTTGAGTGAGTCCCAACTTAAATTTCATTTATGCATTGGTGTTCAAGAATGAGAACAGGAAAACTTGGTCATGCACAAGATGTCATAGTCTGAGGACATGCCAAAGAAGAAGAAATCCCAGTGAGTGGTAATTCTTTTGAGCAATAATGAAAACTCCTGTCCTTGGTCACTGAAAAAAATTATTCCCCTTCCTATTTATTTTTCTTAGTGCCTCTCAGATTTTTCGGGGAAATCTGATGTTTCTCTACTCATCAAAGCATGTAGCAAGATGTTCTCAGCGTTTGGAATGTGCTGCTCATTGTACACTGACTTCTCATAAAACTCATGAGTCCTGAGGAAAGCAGTTTTCCTATCTGTGATGCCAACTGTGGAACACTGTGACAGTTTAGAAAAAATTGAGGCCCTAATGCCCAGCTGCACTCTCTTTCTTTCTTCTCCTTCTGTTTATATTCATAAATATAATTGTGCTTTGAAGAAGTATTTACAGCATTATCTAAGAAGAAAAAAGTCTTGCTGACTAACTTCATATTGGTCACAGAGTACTGGGAATGTTATCCTTTCTACAGATCTTAAACTATTAAAACCTGCAGTCAACTGCTCTCTATTTTTCTAAAAGACCTGCCAGTCCTAAAAAGTGACTTATAATTTGTCAATGTAGACATTAGAATGTACTGAGCAACCAATAGTGCAGGATCTACCTGCTAGAAAGAAAGACACGTGAACAGGAAGGGACTTGCTGTTCCATTTATTTTGTCATTGTAAGAGTCAAGTTATAACAGTTCAAACCATGCAAGTTCATGCCAAAGCTCCTCTGTCTGCATTTGGTAGGGAATTAGTTATTTTTCATACAATTAACTAATGTGTAGATTGATGCACTTTTATATATTTTATATATATATAAAATTTGAAAATGCATAGTCTTGCATGTATTTATCTATGTGTATAAATCATCAAATATTTCTTTTATTTTAGGGGTGCAACAAAAACTCGGACATCAACCCCTCCTGGTGTGGCGAGAGCCATGAGCACGGGTGCTTTAACAAACAGAAGAAAAACTAGCAATTCAGACATCTACTCAAGGTAGCTTTTAACTTCATGGATTCTGTAATCAATAGAGCCTTCATTAAAGGAGATTACTTACTACAAAAGAAGCTGGGAATGTATTATTCTCTGCAGTTAATAGATGATTAATAATATTTGGCTTGTTTGAGACGTTCCATATATTTTGCATGTTTATCCTCTGACAGCACACCTTTGTCATCAGCTGACTCAGATGTGCACAGAAGACCCTGTTAGAAATGTCAAAAACCACCTGGGAGCTGTTGAAAAAATAAGAAAATATTTTTTCTGTAGAAACTGAATGAAATCTGCCTGCTAAGCACACAAATTGTCTTGTCCTTTTAAAGGGTAGGATGAGAATTGTGTTACTGGTTTAGCCTTTCTTTTTTTGACAAGCTAAGTTTTAAGTTTTCAAACACTCCAGTTAATCTAAGTAGTCAATGAAATATTTGATCCTGCTCCTAGAACTTAGGTGTTTGTTGTTTTCTTGCAGGGAAGGTGGGTATCTGCAGATACGTATGGGAGCCTGGGTAGTGTTGTATATAAGATATACCACTATAAGTAGGAAGTGCAGGCATGAAAATGACAGTAACAATAACTACATTCATTGCAAGGATTAGACTAACTTTGCATCAAGTTAAACTAAAGTGGCTTACAGAGAATGTTCTTCATCTGGGAACTTTCAGGTCTGACGGGAAAACTGGGCATGACGGTGGAGACTCCCCATCCTCAGTCAATGGAGGAAGTGCAAAAAGCAATGAAAGAATTTCACCTGTACAGTTATCAAAGTTCTGCCATGAATGTGGAACAAAGTATCCAGTGGAATGGGCAAAGTTCTGCTGTGAGTGTGGAATTCGAAGAATGGTTGTGTGAAGACATTCTTGAAAGCAGAAAGAAAACAAGAAATTGGAACATCTGCTAGGTACTCTTGCATGGAAAGCTTGAGCACTCCATCCAGTTAGACTTTATGCTGCAAATGTCGAAACACCATTTTGTAATTTTCTGAGTGCAATCTTCTGGTTACACAGTTATTTATAAACAAATATATATACTGTATATAAAAATAGCAGCTACCTGAAACTGTGCCATTCAAGGAAATACTCTTTACTCTTTGTTGAAAATATTTAAAATTAAGGTAAAAATGTGTTAAGTAACCTAGGTAGCAGAAGTGGTTCAATGTTATTTTTTTTGTAAATCCTACTAGACAAGTGATTTAAAAAATCCATTATGTAGGGTAATACTTACCTGTAGGGAACTAGCCATGAACAACTTGGGCTTCAGAAGTTTCTCTGTGGAGGCATTTCCTTCATTTGTGACTTAGATGCGGTGTTCTAAGTGAAAACAACATGAGCAACTCCTTATAAATTCCTGGATAAAGTGTAAAAAGTCTGGATCTTTAAAGTCTTTAACATTAATATGCTAATTGGACTTTCCAGTTGCTTCCTAGGATTTTTAAGAGAATCAAAGTGGAAAGACTACCTGAGAATTCTCTTTGCATGTAAGAAAGGCGAGATTTTCTTTTTGTGGCTTTCCATGTTTTGTTTTTCAGTAAGAACATGTTCATATGTTTATCTATTTATAAAGAAAAACATGGTATTCATTTTATTAAGTTCCTTTGGTTTTGAAATATTTGTCTTCGTCCTCCTGTGCTCCACCATGACTAGCATATCGAAAGGTGTTGTGGTTTGTCTCTGTCCTGTTTCCAAAGGTCCTGCTCTTTTTTCTTCTCTTCCCTCATTTCCTGAAGGAAAGTCAAAGTCTATGCTTATCCTATCTAAATGTTGAATTCTTATTTTGAAAACAGCCTTCTTGATGTATCCAATACCAAAAAAAATAGTTCTATAAAAATGAATGCTATTAGAGTAGTAGATCTCGATGTAAGTAGTCACTCTTTTATTCTTTTTCCTGTGAAAGTAACACAGCTTACATATATGAATGCAAAGGGGAGTAACTGTGCTTCATAGGTTTATGTGTCTATACTTGACTTTTTTTTTTTTCAATGTTGTGTACTCCTGATCTCAGAACAGCAATCTCTTCAAGTTAGTAATAGATTTCACATTAATCCATGTGGGAAGAAGGGAGAGACTTGAAGTTGTTGGGTTTGTTACTAATTACACAGGATACTAAAACCATTCACAAGCCAAATCACTTAACTTGTATCTTAATGGAGTAATTTATTTTGTGAAGTTTTGCTTTGAAGTACTTGCACCATCTTCATTTTGTATGACAGAACAACCTGAAACAACTTAACTGTGCCTTTCCCACAGTAAATACATTTTTTGTCAGGAACTGGTACTTTCAGCTCACAAACACCATTAGTTTCAATTCATTTAATTTCTTTGTGACTTATACAAAATATAATGTAGTGTTCCATTATAGTATTATGGTCATTGCTTGCATTCTCAAAAATTGTGGTTATCGATGGGGCCAATTTTGAAGAAAGTGGAATTGAAGAAAAGCATCTTCAAAGCAGATACCAATCTAAAGAGAGTGAGAGATTCAAGAGATTGATATAGTCATGTTGCAGGACACAAACTATTGATGTTTTAAAACTAGTTCAATGAGTGTCTTGCACTTTTTATACAATTTTTTAAAATTGTCCTTTATTCAGTGTAGTCTTATAATTGGTGTAAGCTGGCTACTGAGCATGATAGGGTGGATGACTGGTAATGATAGTTAAAACTGACAAATCCTAGCCAATTTATTTTCTAGGTAGTTTAGATTCCAGGATCCATATTTTGGCACATTCATATCTGTACTTGGAAAAACTGGAATTCTGTGTTCTTTCCATAGATAAGCCTGCTTTGGAAAAATTGCTCTGGACTTGGGCCATGGAGCTCTGCAGACTGAACTATTGCGAGCTCAGACTCTATCAGCAAAGATACTAGTCCAGAATATGTTTGATTAGATACTGAATCTACTCTGACCTGATGAATTTTCTGTTGCTTCTGCCGGAAAATGCATTTTACCATTTATTAAAAATTATTTCTACAAAGGGAATGTTTAGTACAGTACTACATACCTTTCAGATTTTCCAGGATTGTTTTAACTGTAGGAAAAAACATATTGACTGTTTCTCCTTTGAATTGTAGGTGGCAGATTTCCTAGTTTCAAATCAATCCTCATACAGTTACTGTATTTTCTGCTTTGTGAGCTGTTTGTGAGATTCTTTGCTTTCAATGTAGCATTTGGTAAATTACTTGAGTAGCATATGATTTCCTTCATTTACACTTCCATGATTTATCATGAGGATTAGATAGGAAATTAACCTGAATGGAAACAAAGGTTTTTAAAAGTGATCTTTTAATTTGGTCCTACAAAGAAGGTCTTTGAAACATAATTGAGTGTTGATAGTAACACTGGATAATGTGTGTGTTGTAATCTACAGTAAATATAAGCAGATGATGGAATTCTTTTTGACTGTGGAGTTTGTTGCTGTATGGTAAGACTTATGAGAGACCCAATATGTTTTGTGTTTATCTCAACTGGTTTTGTTACTGAATGCCATAGATTTCTGAAGTCTGTGATGTTACAGACTCTAGCCTGTATTACTCAAGTTACCATCACAGATCACTGTAGTTCCATCTCAGTGGATGGTTGTACAAAACAGTAGATTTGTTTTCATAATGTCCCAGCAGAACTGAACGTGAGAAACAAATCTGTTATATTTAAAGAAAAAAAACTTTTAGGGAGTTGGACTGAATATTCAATCTTTAGTGTATTACATGTGTCGGGAAGTTCCCAGATTTAAGTTATTGGTGACCTACATCCAAACCCTCTTGCCTTAGTCTTCCCCACACATTTATGCTTTGATTTTCCTGAGAGGAAAACAAACTATGCACTGTCTGTTTATAGTGAAATTTAGTGATACATCATTCATTGTCGTGATTCCTATACCAATGTCTAACCCTGACGCATTTTCTTTTATTATCTACTATTTTATCTTCCTAACGTTCTTGCTAAAGTTCTTCCATTCATTAAAGAAGAGGGGGGGGAAAGGTCAAAGGTAAAATTCCATTTAAGGAAACAAGGAAGAGGCTGGTTTTTATGTTTGGCCTGAGTTTGCATTCCCATTCTACTTTTGTGATTGTATCTTATACAAAGGACCTCTCTGTGCCAGGAAGTAGTGTAGGTCATTGGAACTATGCTGATAGAAGTGCAATGGAGTTACAAAAAACACTAGCTTCAACAGTAAAAACAGCATAGCATATATCTTAATCTCTATGTGATGTACCTTACAGAGGTTTATATTTATGCATGATGCCCACACCCTATGTAGTTTCAGAAGTGGAATCTCTAAATATACAGCAATTAAAATATGTGTTTATATGGATAATTAATATTATACACCACTGCAGGGAGGTGGGCACAGGGAGTTGCTTCACCCCCATTTCAGGTTGTAACTATGAAATGAGCATACAGGCAGAATTTTTCAAATTTGCCAAAGAGACTCAAAGAGCCCTTGAACTCCCTGGAGGGAGTGGGGAAGCTCTGCCTGAGAGTTCCCAGGCAGGGAGGGCAGCAGGCGGGGAGAGCTCTCCATGGTGCTCTGGCGCTGAGCCTCTCCCACAGTGCTGGGGCAGCGGCTGCTCCAGTGCAGCCAAGCGACCTGCGCCTTCGCAGGATGGGAACTCCAAATTTTATTGTAACACCTTACCCAGTCTTTATGCATCATGGAAGTTCTCTGTCATCTGCAAGGGACTAGCTCCTCATTCACCATCTCAGCTGAGAATTAGTGCCTGAAATGCAGGGAGAGTGTTTCCGTGATGCCTGCTCACTGAGTCAGTGGAAGGAGGTATGACTGCAGTACTTTAAATGCTAATAAACTAATAAACAAGAGATGTGCACACTGATGTAGACTATGTAATTAGTCTGCATATAAAATTAAATTGTATTGTCTATGTATTACAGAGGTCACAAGAAGTGCTGGTTTCCATCACATAGACTTTATATATCTTCAAAGATCAAACCAGTTATGAGTGTTTTTAATCTTGGCTGAAAAATTTGTCTTTACTAAGAGCACTTTTTTCAATTTTACTTCTATCCAGTTTGACTAAGCTATGAATAGTTGTATGAGTTGTATGAGAAGGTAGAATTTTCATCTTTGGTAAAATTTGTTTTAGTGACTCTGGTGAAAATAGTTTTATTGCCTTTCAAGTACAGCTTACTCCAATTTGTGATTGTTTTGTTGCTGGTTGGTTTGGTTGGTTTTTTCCCAACTTGCTAAGTAAGGTTTGAGTGACCTAATTGTGTTGTTGGAGGAAGTGTTAGGTAAAAGACTCCATTAGCTGAATTCAGTAGTTACTTGGTTGATGTTTTTGTTCCAGTATTCACAGTATAAGAGATTACTCTTCCATACTAGTTGGTTTTTTGTTTTGTTTTGGGTTTGGCTTTTTAGTGTTATGTCATTCCAGAATAATACACATTTCTGGGGGATCCTGTTTAGTCCCATTCCACTTCATCTTGCCAGAAAACTGTTTCTTCGTATTTTCTCTTAATTAGTGTTTGTTCTTTAAAAAAATGATATGTAGGGAAATTCTATTTCCCCAATTTGAACATTTGAGTCAGCAAATCAAATACTCAGTTTAATATAGCTGAATATTGAACCCACGTTCTGAATAGAAGTGCATGGTTTACCATAGCTCTATATTTCTATTTGGCTTTTTGGCAGAACCATGAATGGATTTGGGTGGGATCTGTAAAGTGATGAGTACCCCACAACTGTTACAAAACCTACTTTATATGATTGTTCTAACTCTTGGTGTTAATCCTTCATATGACATTTAATGTTTCTCTTCATAAGTTTATTTATTGGTGTTCCATGTTTTTAAATGGCATGTTCATTCATGTGTTGGAGGTGATTAATTCTGTCATCATTGCATTTATTATTTTGCCTTGCCCCTCAGTATGTGGAATATTTGTTTGTGACCATCCAGTGAGGGGGTTTTTTTGCCAGAATTCCTGGGTTTGTTTGCATCTTATTTCTTACATTATGTTTATTTTAAAGTGTCAGTTGTGTTTTAATTAATAAATATAAGTCACCACCTAATGCTAATTTGCCACTTGTTAACAATAAAGCAAATATGCCAATAAAACTTCTTGTGATGTGCAAATTTTTTGTAGTCAAATGTGAAATTATCTTAAATAACATAGCATACAGGTAAGTAATATAATTTCAACCCTACGAATTTTGTGATATCTGATCTCAGGTACTCAAAGAATAGGGTTTTTTAATTGAGTGAGATGAGATGTGGTCTCCTAAGTCACCTTGAAAAACATACCAGATATTTAAATCAGTGTGATCTGCTTATATAAAGTTAACTCTGTGGCTCCTCTGTTTCTCCAGCTATACTGAAAATTTAGTTTATGTAGAGCCCATCCCTGTAACATCTGTAGTATTTCATTCTTTTTTCTTTTTTTTCATAATAAAGCTATAAGGGATAGTAAACTTAAGCTTGATCTGGGTTTGTTCTCCTTCATGACATGTGAGCACTGTTTGGTTGATGAAATTATTAAGAAAAAAAAAAAGCAGTAGTTTATATTTTTCTTCAGAATTTCACTTATGTGAGCAGAAATTACAAAAAGGGTTTGGATTGCTGACATTTTTTGGCTAAATATGGATGAATAGAAATCAATTCCTCTTTTCATTCCTTTTTTTAGGGGAAACTTCCTTCTACTGAGCTCTTTAGTTTACTTGGAGAAATATGGATTTGAAGGATAGGCTATTAAGTGGAAAAGGAATTGACTGGATGGATGCAGCCAGAAAGTTGTGGTCAGTGTCTCTGTCCAGGTGGAAGCTGGTAACGAGTGCTGTCCCTCAGGACTCTTGTTTTGAGACTGGTGCTCTAAATATCACCATCAATGACACAGTGAGATTGAGTGCACCCTGAGCAAGTGTGCAGATGAATAAAGCTGAGCAGTGCAGTTGAGACACCAGAAGGACTGGATGCCATCCAAAGGGACTGGACTACCATGACTTCTCGAGTGTGATGGATAGTGACTTAGACACTTCCTCTGCCAGTTCCATCAGAACCCACAGATGGATCGCATCAGGTCCTATGGACTTGTGCACCTTCAGGTTCCTTAGATGGTCTCAAACCTGAAACTCTTGCAACAACAGTGCTAAAATTCTTTTAATTTTAAAAATACCTACTTTTTTATCCTTGATGCCTTTCCATAAATTCCATGTACTTCTAAATCATAGTTTTGACCTACTCATATTATTTCTTTTCTATGGTCAAATAAATAAATAAATGCATAAGTGAAAGTGGCAGAGGGGTAGGCATGATGGTGGTAATACCATGCACGGTTTTCATCCTTTTGCCAATTCCTGAAAAGCACTTTAGTGCCATGTTTGTAAGTTCAAGAGGAACAAGAGAAAGTTCTCAAATGGAAGGAACAAACCAAAGAGCACAAGTCACTGTATTTAGCAGTTAGTCTTCACATGTAAGCAGTGACTCAAGAAATTTGGCAACAAGAGTCAGGCAGGATATTTATTAAGAGAAGTAATCAGAAAAAATCCACAATTTCATAAACACTTTATTTAAATTTCTGCTCTGGATGCTTGGTCTTTCCCCCAGGGTAGTCCTGGAATTGCTTTATTTCTCTCGAGACTTAAGTTGTGGACTGCTGCTTACATAATTTAAACTCACTGACCATTCAATTTTGTAGTAGCTCATACTGCATCTGTGTATTTTTGCTTTAATTCCCACTGCCCTTTCCTTGCCAAGTGGTTATTAGGAAATAAGCGTTGGCTTTCAACTGTTCCTGAATTTCCAAAAAATATCAAAACAACTGTTCTTCAGTCTCACAGACCAACTGAATCTGCAGTCTCCTAGGTCATCTTTCAGAAGGGATTTCCAGCGAAGACCTTACAATTGTGGTTATGTTCTCTTATCTGCAGTATGATACTGGGAAATGTTTCCTTTCCCTGTTCCATAGAAGATTTACGGGTTGGGTTTGGGTTTGGTTTTGGTTTTTTCAAGTGTTTGGAGTTAAAGTTGCAATCTCTTACATGAAGAGCTAAAGAGGATGTGTGAAAATCTCAATTACAGTTTTACAAAGTTGCCACTTCTGCCTCTTGTCACCATAAATGGATGGGGGATTGGAGAGCGTGTGTTCCAGGGACGCATGGCATGCTTGCTTTGCTCTTAACCTCTTCCCTGACAGATTCAGTACTGCAATTTTATTCCAGTCAAATACATAAGGCTAGTGCTGTTTACAGTCAACTGAGCAAACAGTTCTTTGAAGCACATCCTACTGCTTTTTCAGGTGTTTGTTCTGAATACCAAAATTTTTACAGAGTAGTTTTACAAAAAACTTCTTTTAGCACAGATAAAACAATTAATATCAGTTTACTTTGAACCAGGAAACAACAGGCTGGCTTAACTAAAGCTTTCCTGAAGTATTTAGCCCAAGGCAGATGGCTGGTATGGAAATGTTTACCTAAACTGGGCAGGTTAGAAGCAGCTAAGAAATAGGTATTTTAAAATATGAAGTCCCCAGCTGTGCTTCAAATGACTATCTCTGAAAAAAACCTAAAAAAGGAGTAATGGCAGTCAAAAAGTAAGCAACCCAATTTCATAGAAGAAAAATATTTTATTACCAAAGGAGTTATATCAAAGTAAGAAACTGCAAAAGAGTTATAAACAACTATAAAAATACTTATATTTATTCAAAATTAAATATGAGCACTTTATTAGTTAAATGCCAATATATTATTCTCTGACAATATTCACACATTTGAAGTCACGTTTGTCTAACATCTTAAAACATGTTATATAAAATAATTGCATATAGGAAATCACAATCCAAAGCTAAGGAATTCTAGCTCCTCCTGCAGCTAACTCTGGGTTGACCAAATGCATGAGGATAGTGATGTTTCCAGTCAACTGAACAAACTTAGATTCAGGCATCTTCTTTTCCTCCTTCCAGGACTCACTGTCTTGCTTCTGCTTCAGCCAGCAGAAGCATGCTGCATCTCTCAAAATCAGTACCCTTCCTAAGTTTTTCAAAAAGGTTAATTTCTCCCTGTTTTTCCAAACCCAAATCAGTTAGCAGACCCACCAGACCCACACTAAAAACACATTTACGTCAGGAGAAAACACCCAAGATATGCTGCTGCTTTGGTAAATTGTTACTTTTGGTCCTTTTTAATAGCTATAAAGAAACCAGCTACTTTTTAATAGTGTTTTCTTCACCTGCAAATTCCAAGATGTTTTTATAAATTGCAGTAGACATAAGTGGTTGCTTTTATATGACAGTTTTATAAAGTTACTTGAAAAATCAAAAAATTCAAAGTAGCTTCCAGAGCGCAAAGGTTGGACACAGATGTCTGCAGAGTTCTTTGTTTCAAATGCTGGTCTTGTATTTCCACTGCTTGGACTTCAGCAACTTGGTTCAGCTGTTTCTGCCATCTCCAGGAACAAGGTACAGTAGCCTTCCATCAGAATTCTGGCATAAAATGTTCATATAAGCGAGCGAGTTCACTTGAAGAATGCATATAAAATGCAAAGATACCAAGTAATGCCACTTTGAAAGAAAAGAGCAGGATTCACCTGGAATCACCTGGAAATTATTTTTTCAAATTTATTCCAGCAGGATCGAAGGCTAGATATATTTTCTTTCAGTTCACAAACTTCTTGGTTACATTTCTTTTTGGACTGTTCACCTGTCTCTGTATCTTCTATACTAAATACATGTGGGCAAACCTGAAACAGAACAGATTGTATTGTTATCTGGGAACTGCTTATTCCATTCCTCTAGCCATCTTTCAAAACAAACCAATTGCATTACATGTGAATACTGGAGAGACCCTGCCCATGGGACTGTAAGAATGTGGCTTTAACACACAGCAAATAAGGACACCTGAAACCACCCGGTGTGTCCAACTGAGAACACATATATCCTCTGTCACAGTTTAAAATTTATCCTCCATTGTCCAAAGGACTGAGAAAATAAAGCAAAATAAATTATGAGCCAAACTTTGACTATATGTGTTGAGACTAATGAAACAAGTTCCAGGGGCTCAGCCAGACAAAACTGTTGTGGTTCTTGTTTGTATTTAATGCTGCTCATAATTTTTTTGCTAAATGACTTTAATTGGTCTTTAAATAAAAACAGGAATCCATAAGGTTAGGCAAGAGTTGCAAGGGTGACACTGACTTTTTATGACTTGACTAGGATACCTTTCGATGTAATGCAAATATTGGTGTCACCACAGGTGACAAAGCAAAACATAACACACCAGTATTACTTTGAAGATCTGGTCCCAGATTATAAGTGTCTCCACTTCAAGGAGAAAAGAAAAGAGTCAAATGAATCCTTTAATCCATCTGTTTAAGCATTATATCCTTTGGTGCCTATGTGAAGACTTTTTGGTTAATATTTTTGTGTTCAGTAGATAACACTGAGCCACACTTAAAAGACCACTCTTCCTTTGCTACAGTAGTCTGTAGATCACTGTGCTACATTTCAGTGACGTATCAAAAAGAAGATTCTGCCAATGACTAAAAATCCAAATATTATCATACTTAATTGTTGTTGAATTTTAGATACTGTGGTTAAAATAAAGACCAAAGAAAGTACAGAAAAGAGAGAAACTCACCCTAACTGTTATTTGAAACAAATCAAGTTAAACATTATGCCTAGGGTTAGTGAGAAGTAACAATTGTGATTTTATACTCTAGAGAAGTTTAAACACCTTCTTTTCACAAGTCTGGTCTTTGTCTCTCACTGGAGAATTAACTCAGGTATTTCACTACTGAACCAGAGCAGAAATCTTCACTGTAGACTTACAGATTATTGTCTTGTCTTTGTGCTGGGCTTAATATCTACTACAAGCCAGAAGCTATAAAGAGCAAAAGTCCTCTGGCACAGAACATGTGCATGATAGTTGTATTTTTCAGAGGTAAACATGATAGTCTGTGTTGAAGAGCTCTAGGAAGTAAGTTAAATAGTTAAACTGTAGAACGAGTACAACTCACCTTTTCTTTTTTAGGTCTTTCACATTTGCACTGTAGAACCTGTAATGTCTCACATGAGACGAATGCTGCTTTCCGTCTAAAGGCTTTGCTGATTCTCTGCTTATTGAAGAATCTGAGCATGTTGCATGCCATGCTCTGTAGTGATTCTATTTCCTGTCAAGAGAGCAAGGAAAATGTGTTTTGAAAAGTTTTTGCACCATTAATTCTTTGCAACGTTGGTTTGTCTTTAAAAAAACCCCAAACCCTCCATCAATTAGTATTGGTTTGTTTTGCTTTCATAGAGTAAATCTTTTTCAATAAAACACATAACTTATCTGACTTACCTGCCATCTCTTCAAGATATTTAAAGCTGCAATTTTTACTAGTAATAATAGTAGCAGGAGGATGTTAGGGAGAAATCACAGCCATAATGATATCAATTGGTGCAGTTAGGAAAACAAATTATTTTTGCAGCCAGTCCTTTTATCAAGTAATGATAAAATCTGTAGCAACAGCTGACAATTGTGCTTTCTGGCATTTAAGAGCTGCCCAAATGACTATTCTAAAGCTCTCAGGTCTGAAGTGGAAAGCTTAGCTAATGTAATTTTCTATAGAAAAATAAATTAAAAAAAAAAAAAGTTGGGAAATTTTACTTCCATTGGCAAAAAAATGTGTTGTGTCTGTTTTGGATTAAAAATACTGAAGCATCTTCTATTTTTTTTCTTCTAAGAAAGAACCACAATTCTTGGATATGGAATTGCTTAATATTTAAATGTTTAAAATATCAATTTAGTTGACACATCATATGATTCCAGATTCAAAAAACAACAAAAAACAATCCTAAACATTGTGATTTGACTTTTAAAAGGAAATACTACTCTATCACACTATTTTATTCAGGGACTAGACTGTACAGAGAACTCATTTTAGTTTGTACTCTCTAAATTCTGAAAAGTTAAATTTTACCTCAGTATCATTGCAGAAAAACACTTTGATATTTTCATATTTTTTATTCTTGCAGCACCTGTCACGAGTCTCTGCAGACATATTTACCTGTAAAATATCATACATGTTTAGACATGGAAGTACTGTGCCAGTGCTCAGTCACATTCACAATGAAAAGATGTTTCATGATGGTCAGAAGGAACTTCTTGTGTGTCAGTGTGTGCCCACTGCCCCTGTCTTGTCACTGGGCACTGTTGATAAGAGCCTGGCTCTGTATTCTGTGCCCCCTCACTTCAGGTATTCCTACACATTGATGAAATCCCTCTGAGCCTTCTCTTCTCCAGGCTGAACAGTCCCAGCTCTCTCAGCCTTTCCTCGTTAGAGAGATGCCCCAGTCCCTTCAGCATCTTAGGGGCCCTTCACTGCACTGTCTCTTGAACTGCAGAGCCCAAAANTTGCTGGACTCTCCAGTAGCTCCATATTCCTCTCACAATGAGCCCAGAACACAAATCTGTTCAATTTAAATCCTCATATACTATCGAATTGCTTTGTTCTTTGGAAATTTTGAAACACAGAGAAATGCTTAAATCTTAACTTTGAATTGTAGCATTGAATACACTGAACACAGTGTTTGTCAATGTTTGTCTCCATAAATACATGTCTCAGCTCTAAACAGATGGTAGCACTCACTTTGCATATGTAATAACAGAGGATGGCCTAAGCAACATCACATGGTCTTTTGCCTGACTGTAAT
>VZTN01037478.1:358137-374547 GCA_013400515.1 Erpornis zantholeuca | reverse complement strand
GGTGGGGATTACATAGAGCCCCGGCTACACGCCCAGTGCAATGTGTGCGGCCGGCGAGGGAAGGATGGATCTTGGCACTACGCGTGGAAAGAGCCGCTCATCCTCGGGGAGGATATCCTTAAAAAAAAAAAGAAAAAAATCACTCCGTGATGTGGAGTGGCTTGGTCGGAGGAGAGCCGCTTGGTTTGATGCGCTGCCCTTTCGCTCCCTCAGCTGCCCTTGGATGGGTTGTGGGAGGCGCGACTGCCAAGAGGGCTCTGTCTCCGGTCAAGGGTTACCCCAGGCTGTTGGCATGGGCTCAGAAGCGCAAGGTGGATGGTTTCTGCAGTTCGTCCTCTGCACCCCTCCCCCCGCAAAGTGCATCTCGTGGAATCTGAGAGGATTAAGAAAGGATGGTGAATGGCTCAAGAAGGTGTTTTAGAGTGGAAGACAGAAACCCATGTTCTAAAAGGCAAACGTGTAGCCAGATGTGTTTCTCTAGGTAAATTCAGAATGGAAAAATTGTCATGTGCAGTTGAAAAGGCTTGGAATAAAACAGGGTATGAAATCTCTTAGCACTGTCCCCTTCACATCTCCTACCCAGAATACTGCCTGAGTTTTGAGTTCTTCATCACTTTTCCTGCTCTACATGAGCACAGAGAGCTGATCCCATAACCCCTCTTCCTTCTCACAAGAGTGCTTTTCTAAGGGAAGATAGATATTGAATTGTAAATATTATGCAGCAAATATGTGGAATGGTCAGGATAGTTTCCTCCCATTCCCTTGAACTGAAATTGTGCTGCTTCCTTCCTGTGTGAGGAAGTTCTTATTCCTCTATTCTCTGTGAATTACACTCTGCTTTAGATTGGCTATACATTTCCCATATCTTTTTCTTTGGAAAAGAATTTAATCAATTCGTCTTCAGAAGTATTCTGTCAAGGTTCATGGGGGAGGTGGTTTTCCACCCCTTTAGCTTTGAGCTGCTTGACTTTACCAATGATTGCCCACCACTACGATTTGGGCAAAGAATAGGGATCAGTATCAACACAGTTCCGCACAAGGAGCACCTGTCCTTGCTTGTTCCTTTAATGAGTGCCAGGTTGGATGTGATGTACTGTTCAATTCTTGAATTTGAACAAGGATTTTGCTCATTATATGGCTAAATTATCTAGTTCTTATTGTGTTTTTAGTTGTCACTCTTTTGTTTGTTTTCATTTATTGTTTTCTTTTTTGTCTTCTGTCAAATATTATCTGAAAACTCCTCTGTGGATTTCAATTTGCCGGCACGTTCAACTCGGAGAATGCCACGGGGCTCTTCTTTTGGGAGGAGATTAGTACCTGGTGTAATGCAAGCAAATTTGTAATGGTTTCTAGGGTCTGGTACTTGGAGACTTGCTCTTTCAATAGTCAAATGTTTTCAAAAAGCTGCACCCTGAAGCTCCAGTCACGCAAAATCATACCACCAAGATCAACTTTACTTCTAGGCAAGTAGCTCTTCCAATCTCTTATGATAGTACATGTGTGTTCACAAAATGAGATAGTTTATGCAGATTGTCAGTGTGCAAAATATAAAGGAAAAACTTCTTTAGCTGCTTTGTTTATGTTAGTTTTCTGGCTGAAACATCAGGAAGACTGATACTTGCTTCAATTTAATTTTTTTCTTTAAATAATGTAATTGATGGAAGAAGTCAGCATAGTATCTTAATGGATTAATGGAAACATGACTGAAAGATGACACTGGAGTCTTTAACAGAAGTTTTGCTCTTTTCTTCAGTAGTGGCAGGATTTTATTTTGTTTGTTTGTTTGTTTGTTTTTTAAGATGAAAAGTCTGTTAAATGTATGGGAAACTTTTTCTTCGAAGTGACAAATAGATGGTGTGATCTGTACTTTGCCCCATATCATGTCTTTAGATCCCAGTCAATCCCTCCTATGTGACCTAACCCTGGACCATGGCATAAACTTGTGATAAAGATGTTATTTGATGTATTTGTATGTAGAGCATGCTTAAATATTCATACTTTGTCTGTAACTTTTATGTGCTTTGAAAACTATTTTGAATTGCTATATGCATTTTATTTTCAAAGTTTCAATTTAGCAATGTTTTGGGGTTTTTTTTCTGGAAAGATTACCTACAGAAAGATCAAATTCAAGTGTTCAGAGGAACACTGTGTTTTTTAAGGGGAAAACAAACACCAACCAGTTGAAAAATAAAAATAAAAAGATTATGTGAATACCATTGTAACAACCCATTTTAAGCAAGAAATCATGAAAGGAGTCCTGAACATATAAAAGTTTATCCCAGCTGAGACTTGCCTTGTTTAAATGACTGGTATCAGTTTTCCTGTTTTGTGAAACACAGTTGGTGCCGAGCTGTAATAGACACCTCTCCTCTGGAGTGGAATTCAACTGCAGCTTGACCTGTGCTGTGGGGGAAACCTTTGGGGGGAGAATAAAACTGAAATATTTCTTTAGAATTCCCGAGACATTAGTTGTCCCAACTCACTTTCATACCATGACAACTTACAGAGCCAACTGTTAGCTTTATTATGTAGATAATTTGACTAAGTAAGATTACAAATAAGCAATGTCTGGAAAGATGTAGTCCAATGCAGGGCTTTGCTGAAAATGTGTGCAGTTTTCTCTTTCACACTATTTTTGAAAATAACTTTTTAAACCATAAAAGAGGGTACTACAAATTGCATATCTAACAACTGAAAGGCACCAGTAATTTTAGCTGTTCATATATGAACGTATTTCATGTTCAGTGCATTTCCTGAGGACAGTTTCTCTAAACAAATTTAAATTTAGAGATCCAATTGTCCCCTGACATGGTCAAATTTATTCTTAGAAAAGCAGGCATTATATATTAACCTCCACCAGAATACTAATATTGCTACATGAGATCTGCAGGATTGCAAAGCACGTAATTTCTTGTTAAGATTCAGTTTTCCAAAGACTGAGTACTTCTGGGATTGTTGCTGTCTTTCTCCAGCTGTTGCTTGTCAGTTTGAAAAGCTCTTTTGATCATGACTTTAGATTTGACTTTAGGCTGCATGCAAACTTACAGTACCATTAGTGAATTATTGTATTATTGACTAACGTTAGTTAAAAAGTTATGCATCTTTTATGTCATTTTGGAATAAAATATATGTGCTCCAGTTACCACAAACTGGTGGAACTCATGAAAGTCTGACCACTGCTATTATGCTCTTATTTTTAAGAATAAATATGTCTGATACTTAAACTTTCTCAACTAACTAGGGAGGAGGGGGGGAGGGGGAGAAGAAGAGGCATATCCCCCCTACTCCTTTCACCAAATAAATCCAAACCCATAAGAGAAACCTTAAGTAATTGGCATTCAGTTATGTTTATTGTGCACCCAAAACTCTCATTGATACTCAGGTCTGGGAAGTTCTAGTCTTCTGCTGTATTTAAGCAAGACCAAGGGACCTAATTTTATCATTGCACTAGAACACCCATTTTTTTTTTAATTATTATTGCTACTTTTTGTGTACAAATCATTTGTCCTGTCACAGAGGGGAGCACTGAAAAAAAACCACATGAACTGACTGATAAACTGTTTTTAATGCAGAATAATATCTTACATTCATTCATACAGATGTAATGTATGGATCTCTTTTTCTTTGGGGAGAACTAAAGAAAAAAAAGAAAAAAAATATTTCTGGAAAAGTATTAAGATTTGTGGAAGTGTGGGAAGCTCACAGGAATGTTTTGTTATCAAGCTGTGGAACAGCAGTGGTGGTTACTTTCTCTTCCCGTCTTGCTGTGGGGGAAGATGCCAATAAAGATTTTAATCAAGAGCAATATGCCAAATTAAGGATATTTTGAGGAACCACCACTAGGAAGGGGAAGTTTCCCAGGAGCAGCACTACCAGGGTTGAGGAGATGGTGGCAATCAGGCTCCTCACTCCTGGCTGCTAGGGTCAGGCTGCGCCCCAGCTGTTGTCAGGCAGGAGAGTTGTTCCTGGTCCGTGTTTGCTGGTGCCCGGGGTGTGCCCGAAACCCAGCCGGGACTGTGCCCCTGGTCACACCATCTGCCTGCTGGGGAGCGATGGGAGCCTCCGGAGGGACAGCCCTCCTCACGGCATGGAGGTTCTGAGGTGGCTCTCGCTTGTCTTGGTGCCTCAGAGGAGCCTGAATGTGGAGAAATGAGTGTTTCAGCCGGGACAAATGATGAAAATCCTGTTCCTGCTTTAGTGAGGAGCAGAAGAAAGAAGGGTTTGGCTGTTGGTTTCTGTCAATGCATATCCTTTTCCTTTTCCCACTTTAACAAGTGCCTTTTTAGGGAGGAGGGGAGGTTTGGTAACTGCAATAATCATTGCAGATATTAACCCATATTGAAATTAGGAAAATTTCATGGCGTTTCAGGGTCTTGGAATTTCCTTTGGGTTTGGTGTTGTGCTTTTAAGAGTTTCTTTACCAAAATTATAACAAAATATTTTATATGATTTGAGTGATCCTATGTGTCTTAGTGGTCTTTCTTTTTAACAATGTTACTTATACAAGTACAAAAAGGGATTTCTTGAACATTATTGTTTTCTCCTCTCCTTCATTTGTTTTAAGAAAATGTGGTTTGTGAGTTGATTGGCAAAGTTCAGCGGCAAACTGTCACTGAGATAGTACTTAATTTCTTCAATTTTTCTTTCTTTTCTTTTTTTTTTTCCTTTTAATATGCTTTTATTTTTTTTTTTAAGAGGACTGGAAGTCTTCCTCCTGGTTTTAAAAGCAGCCAGAAAATCACCTTGAAAAGTGACAGCAACTTATTTGGTGCCACTGTGACAGGGAGTAAAATTAATTTTTTAGAATCAAAGGACTACCTGAGGAATTAGTATCAGGTCTTAAATCTTGGAAATACAATACAGGATGCTAAAGGTTATTTTATCTCTTCTTTGTGCTAATAAATATCTGTGTTCCATTACAGTTCTGATGAATGGTTTAGGTCTGTTCATAAATTAATTAAAAGAGAATTTTTTCTCTATTTGAAAGAGGTTGGGGGGGGGGTTAGTTTTTCTTTGATTTTTCTTGTAAAATCCTTTCTCTTATTAAATGTTTATTTTAGGAAAAGATATTTTGTGTCCTTCATACATAACATAAAGCAGACTCCTTTCTCACAGTGTGAAAACTTACTTAAATATGATTAATTCTGTGAACTTCAGGGTGTTTTTATTTTGCTAATCATGCCTTTCCAGCCATGGTATGGTTTTACTTGATCAACTTTTACTTGATTTGTTTAGTCCAGCAATATGTTTAAATCCATCCACTTAAAAAACCTTATGAGACATACTCTTTACTGTCAAGGAGCTGCATTTATTGCATGATGGGAAACTATCTTGAAGAGGAAGTCTGTTCTCAAAACTGATTTAATAGCAAAAAAGAAATGGTTTCAAATAGAGAACTCTTGTAAGTGCAGATTTTGTAGGCCTAATCCTGCAAGCCTGTGCCTGCTTAGCCCCAGTTTAACATACCTAACTTACATGCTTATTTGTAAGCAAAAGATTAATTTGCAGATTTGAAACTTCAACAAAAATAGGTCATTTCCCATTTGAAGATCTGACTTATTTCTGACATTTATTTTGCTGCTGTCTGGAGTTGCCTTAAAATAATTCCAAACACATCTCTATCTTCAAAGATTACAAATAATGTTGTAATAGTAGCGTAAACCATTATAAATGTGCCTTTATTCCTTGTTTGCAGTGAGATCCTACGGTTAGAGTGGGAGGAGGTGGTTAAGAAAGAAGAACAATTACAATTAAAATATTACATATTAGCACTGTTTGCCCAATAAGCATCACTTGGCAAATCAAAACAGTTGGTGCATGCTGAGACTTGAATTTATTTTTTTTAACAAGGTACACTCATATATTACATGAAGATCTAGCCACAGTATTTTGCAAGAACAGTGTGCAGGTGCTGTGCTTTTTGTTTTATTGTATCCATTTTAAAGGGCTGAATTTGAAACAGTGAGTGGATATGGGTATGCTTGTTCTGTGGTGTTTGAGCCTTTTATTGCCTTTGGCCTGTGTTTTCTTTCCCTCAGCAGAGATAACAACACCACCTCTAAAAAAATTGACCTGAAATTATTGTAACCTACAGAAAATGGATCAAATAATGATGTGAGCTATAAAATGAAAGGAAAGAAATGTGTGAGTGTCAGTAGTAGCTCTTTTCTTATTGTTTGAAATCACATTCACAAATTGGTCCCAAAATATTCAAGTGACATTTTTCAGAGTTATGATGAAGAGCTAAACATGACTGTTGAGACTCTCCTTACCTTGCATCCACATTTACTACTGTCTAATTAATCAGTCTTTAATAGGCTGTTGTGATTTCAGAAACATATTCTAGAGTATCCCACCTTGCATCAAAGATTTGGGTCTCTTTCAAGGTTTTAAAAAAACATGTAATTATGAAGAAACATCAGCAATAGGAGATGCAGCTAATAAGGGTTGGTATATTAAAAGTGAAGTTTTCCTGACTAGAAACTTCCTCTCTAGAAGTATTAAAAAAATATACTACATATCTCTTATATTTTGTTCCTAGTTTATTTGTTGGAATTCTGGGCCATACAGTTTTGGAAGGAAAAATAAGTGGCCAGCAATTCTGAAGTCATATCACAGGCAGAGTTCCATTTTGCCACGTGTTTTATTTAATGTTTTTATATGGGCACTAAGAAGCTGTGGCATTTTCTCTGTGTGTCACACCCAACGTTATCTGTTATCTTTCCTGACCCAGATGATACAATTTAGAGCCTTTTGTCTGTGTATGGCTAAGATTAGGGCAGGGCTGTGAGCAAGAAGATGTGTTTAGGTAAGACTGTGTGATCAGGATATTTAAGGGGGTGAACAGGGGTTTCAGCATGGATCTCTTTGGGAATGCTAGTCCACTGGGCCCCTAAATCAGAAGGGCTTTTTAAGGGGTAGAACTGCCCCATCTTCCACAGAGGCAGAGCCTTGCAGATATTATTGCATCATATATGCCCTCATCAGTTGCTTCTGAAGAATACCCTAGAAAGAGATCCCTGTAGCACAGTGTTGGCACATTTGTGTTATGATCCTTTAAGGGACTTCTGGTGCAGCAAATGCACCCTTACTTGGGGTACTCCCAGGAAAAATACCAGTCTCAAATCCATGGGACATTCTTCTTGTACTTATCCTGCCCCAACTCAATATTTCTTGTGCCCTGCTTTGCTTAGAAGTGTCTTTTATGAATGTGTATATTACCCAGTGGTGGTCGTAACATAGCTTGTGAACTCAGACAAAAGGCTTCCTCAGTGCCAGCTGGTGAATATACTAGCACCTTTGCTTTCATAGGTTTGGACTGAGATACATTAAGGAGATACAAGGACAGCTTCCTCCAGTTGCAGATCCTGGGATACGAGCTGAAATTGCCACCCCCTCCATTTCCCTGGCATGTGAATTTCTCCTCGCTGGGGATCAGAGCTCCTTGTTACTGTTTGGCAAGCAGAAGGATGGAAACTTCCTTGGTTTGTGTGCTTGTAGGAAAAGTTTCTATGTGAGTCTAGGAGACAGATGCAAAGAAAGTACTAAATCTTCTGACTCTTGTAAAAGAATAAAACAACTGTTTTATTGCTGTTTAACCAAGACATCTTGGCTTGTTAGCACTTGGAGATGGTAAATAGAGAATGGACCCTGTAGAAGTTGCACTCAGGATCTCAGTATGGAGATAGCAAGGCCAGGTCAGCTGGGGCATTGACCAGCCTCCTCCTCTGACAACCTCTGGTGCCCCTGTCCCAGCACAGGGTTTGGAACAAGATGATCTTTAAGGTCCCTTCCAACCCAAACTGTTGTATGAACTCCCTTGGTCCCATAGCAGCCAGTGACCATGAACCCATGCTCCTGCCCTCTCACCATAGCTGAGTAAAATAGAAACCTGTGCTGTCTGAATGGGTTACAAAATTGTTAAAAAGTCAAGTTTGTCTCACAAGAAGTGTTTTAGTTGATACAGTAGAGCATATGCAACTGTGAAGACAGTACTATACAAGAGTTTGCACTGGAACATCAGAAGTATGCTCCCTTGAAACTGGGTTGCATAAAGAGCAATATGAGGATACAGTGCTGCATGGGCACCACTGTCACCACCCCCAGCCAGGCTCCATCTCCCAAGGACTGACCTTTCTTGGACTGGGTTCTCAGTGCATTTTGGCATGTTGGCATTAATGTGTGTATAGGTTACCAAGAGTTGCTTAGTGCATGGGAAGTGCTAGCAATTATCAGCTTTTCCATTTTTCTCCTTGAAAGATTATGTCTCTTCCTATTCTGTCTGTCCTGTTCACCCTGTTTGGAGTAGATGTGTGGCACAAGGCTGTAACAAGTCAAGTCACAAGTGTCCTCTGTTTATCTAGAAGCCACCTGAGGAAGGATTCTGGAATAACTTTCAACCAGGTGCTGGAAGCATAAGCTTCTGGAAAACTGCCTCTCCCTGCCTCTGTCAAGAGATTTGTTTAGCCATTGTCCCACAAAGAAGCCCTTCATTGTCAGTAATGAAGGCTTGGCAAATTACCTAAGAGCCTATCAAGAAAACTTGCATCCTACAGTGACCTTTCAAGCTTGTTTGCATCCCAGATGGAGATCTACCCAGGTAGTCCAGAAACTGCTGTGGCCAGAACAAGAGAGGGCAGCCCTATTAGGGAGGGGGAACAGGAGGACATCCTTCTGTTCCTTGCCTGGGGAGGTGTTTCTGACACCAGCTTCAGACAGTGATCCAGACGTTTTTCACCAGGCACATCCATAGAAAATTCAATGGGATGCCAGCTTCCCTCCCTTGGATGTCTGGATTCAGTGGGATGCCTGCCTCCCAGGTCCTTCTGGTGCCAATTAAATCTATTCTTTACCCTTTTCTGGAAGTATTTTAAATTTCTGGTTCCAGAAATTTAAAACTTGCTCAGGATTGTTGAGGTTGGAGTGACCACTACTAAGCCCTGGGGCACAGAACCAGGAGGAGTATCCAAAAGCAGGAGAGTGCCAGACCAGATGGTAAGAAATGTATTGACTGTTCCTCTCCAAACAGAGGCACCAAATAAATGGGAGGAGGAGAAGGGGAAAAAGTGGGTTTTCTGGAGATGGGTCTCATCTTTCAGCCAGGCAGCTCTCTGCCTGATGCTCTGGATGTGAGACAGGCTGTGGCTGTGCTACATGTGAAACTCTGCCATGTGCTGCATGAACAGAGCCAGCCCCCAAACAAAACCATGAGTCAGGTGGGAGGTGTTCCTGAAGGCTGGAAGGGGTTTGGCAGCACATATGAAGGTGAAGTTGCTGCTGCACAGGTTTATGTGCCTCACAGTGGTTTCTGGAGCAAGGCTGTAAGATAAACAGTCTGAAAAAGCTTAAGGTGCAATCAGGAATGCAGGACAGTTTAGCCCCGAGACAATGAAGTTGGTTATATATGTTGCCTTGCTTACTAGGGAAGATCTGGCTTTTGGTGCTCTCAGCAATGCTCATGCTTTTTAAAATTAAATTATCCACTTCTTCCAATTTGAAAACACTTTTGGAAGTGAGGACTGGGATTGACGTATAGGTTTTGGTTTTCAATATCTCTGTGCTGAAGAATTAGAAGATTAAAAAAAATATGCACAATAGAAGTGCGGTAAAAGTGAATAAAGCATGTTTCTCTAAGTAAGATGACTTTAGCCTTTATTATTATCAGGATATCTCAAGTATCATTCTTTACTAGTGTCTTCACCAAAAAATGTTGAAGGTCTTTTTTTCCAGGGCTGCTTTGAGGGGAGAAAGTAGACTAGAATAGAGTTTTTAAGCTGGAACACCACCTCCCCCACGGACAATTTTTAGCATTAGTTAAACATAAAATTGTTGATCCAAGAGCTTCTTGACTGCTGCGTTTTCCTTATGTCCCTTTAAGCTGAATGAAGACATGTCTATTCCCAGCTTGATAATACTATTGATAGATTATTTTAGGAAAATTTAAGTAAAAACAGGCTGGTGGTCTTCTGAAAGGAGGAGATGCTCTGAAGAAAAGTACTTGCTAGGATGGAACTTGTTCACTCTGGCTGCCCCAAAGTAAGAGAAAATTGGCATAGTTCACACAAAACATTTTAAATATTCCAGTTAAAACTTGATACGATCTGTCAGCTGTAGCAATTAATTTGTTCTGGCTTTGGCAGGTATCTGTCAGTGTTGGCTGAGTCTGCCTGTATGTGCAAGTGTTAAAGGGAGCTCTTCCCCTGCTGTTTGAGGGTGGGAAAGAAGGACCTGCTTTGGAGCAGCATGGAAACAAGTGGCAAAAGCTCATGGAAAGTGTTTCATTGCTCAACCGAGTAAGGGCCAAAATAAAAGGTATTGCATATAGTGGGAACGTTTGCATGCTGTTTCTTATGTAATTTGTTATTTGTTTTGCCCTTTATCAACAAGCAGTTTGATTCCCTCTCCTCCTTTTCAATAAGCAATGAAGATCTTGTTTGCTTTCCCCTTTCTGTGTCATCTGTGAGACAATCAATTTTTTTGCCCTTGAATACAGATTACCCATAAATACAGATTTGCCCATGAATACAGATTGATTTCAGAGGTACATGCTTCTGAAAAAGATAGGCAAAAAGTAGTATCAATACAAGGGCCAAGGCTGAAAGAGAGTATATTTGATTTATAGCGTGATAAACTGATAAACTGGTAAGTGTATTGCTAACTGAATCCAGTGGCATTTGCCACAGAGATTATTATGCTGTTAACTGCTTCATCTGAGTGCCACTGTCACTCAGTGCTGTCATTAAAAATTAACATGGTGGCTACACACTCAGAACTACCACTGCTGAGTGTCCTCCTGATTGTTTCTCTGACATGGGAAAAGAAGCAGGCAGATAAAATTATCTTTTATCTAACAGGTCATTTGCATCTTGCTCTGAAGAAAATGACCCATTAGGTAGAAGTCACACTCTACACTTTCGCAAAGTAGAAGATAATTATGGGATATGAAGGCTGTTTAGAAACCAGAGGAATTCTTTCTGTTACATGTTTATTATTTCTGGTGGAACTTCAAGTCAAACAGGTCAGTAAGCCAAAAACTTCTGAATTCTGCCGCTTAGGTATTGAGTAAAACTGATGGTCATAAAGCACCTGATATTTTTAAATTGGTACACCTCAAGATGTGATGTTATTTCAGATGCATTTGTAGTACAAAAACTGTTTGATCTCAGAATAAAAAAAGATTTATTGAACAAAAGTGCCTTTTTTTGTCTTACCTGAAATCACACTGGAGAACTCTGAGTAAGTCTTTAACAAAGAAAGTTGCCTAAATTCAGCAACTTACAAAAAATGAGAATATGTATTCAGTCTTGTCTCCAAAACCACAAAGGCCTCAGTCATTCTGAGTCTCTGTCTTCTGCCTCCTAATTTAGGTGACTGGAGCACAGTTCAGAAGTTGGGAGAGACATGTTCTGCAATCCTCGTTTAGTGTGACAGATTTTGGCCAACGCATGCAGCTGAAACTTGGCAGTCTAGGTAGCCTGCAAAGTTAAATTCTGCATAGACATGTTTACCTTTTTGTTAGCTACAAAACATGTTTGAGGGATTACATCAAATACTGTGCTCTGATAACTGGAGCTGTAGCCTCGCCAATTTGGAAACTTAAATGGCTGCTGGTTTACACATCAAGTTTTTACTGCAGTGGGTATGAAACTTTCCCTGTAGCTCATCTCTGGCAATGTCCTTAACAGATTCCAGTTTAACAAGGTCAGATATGCTGTGTACTTCTAGAAGTTTTAATAAGTATTCCTAAAGCTGCTGGTTTATTTGACATTGTAACACTCTGACCTCCTGTTGTATGTATTTTTCTGAAATTGTATGTGCTTCAAAAATGGATTAGGTGGCTTTTCATAGTAGTTTAACTTCTACTAATTCCTTCCAAATTCACCAAACTTTCCTGATGTGCCATATTTGTACAGATGTCTTCCTCTGGATCCATGCTCTTCATTCTTGGAAAGATGAAATAAGAAAATAAAAAATAGCCTGTGCAGGAGTGGATTGGTCTCTGGAACACCTTTTCTTCCTAATCAATCTAAAATTCTGGGCTACAAATCTATTCAGGGTACTACTCAGAGAAGTGGTGGCATAGTGATTTGCTATGAGAGGGTATAAAGTGCTGACACTGAAGGATGTTAATTCTTCTTTTATAAACTTCCGTGATTCACTTTTAAAATAATTTATTTCCTTGTGGCACCAAGTCACACTATAATGCAGTAGTTGTGGGACACCAACCTCTTAAGCCTCTTTTATAGTTAGACCATAACCAGTACTTACTGTTTAAATATTGCAAAAGCAGCATCTTTGAAAAAACACAGGTTTTACTGTCTCATTTGCTAGAATCCTGTAATGGATTTTATATGTGTAATGTATTCTTAAGTTATTGTACAATTGATTTTTAACCAATCACCAGTATGCAAAACACCCTGTTATAGTACTGGTAACATTTCGTATGTAGTTGCAGACTATAAAACATTTATAATCTCTAATTTTTCCCTTTATATTGTCTTCCTTTTTAGTGAAAGGATTATAAAGGAATTGGACAATCCTCATTATCAACCCTTTCTTGTGCAAAAAATAAATGAGATTTTTTGGTCAGGAAAAAAATCTTCAAAGGCTCAGTAGAATACATAAGATAGTTAAAACCAAGACTTCCAAACCTTAGAACTGGAATAAACTTAAATAAATTTTGGAAATGTTTAATTGTTGTCAGTACTTTACTGAAGAGAATTTATTTAGAGCCAGTTAACACTTGGCTTATAAGCAAATAAATTGTGTAAGGAGTCATTCTCTACACACTACATCATCAGTGCAGCCACCTCCTCTTAGCCTAATGCTATCTTTGAAGCACTGCTGCCAAAGGATTTGTACCTTGTTATCTCAAAATGCTGGTTTTGTTGGTTGAAGGAACAGCAAGCTGGCTGCTATGAAGGTACACAGCTCCTCCAAGTTTTGTGAAGTTGGTAGCTGGGTGTAAGGAAGTCAATGCCTTGAAAAGGAGTGGCTTTTATATAAACTTGTGCTTTGTTGTAAATCAGATAATCAGCATGAGGGGGGGAATTATGAAACCTTGCAGTTTGCAGCCAATCTGATAGGCAAAGCTAGAGAAACCCAAGTATGGTTCAGTCCCTGTTTTGGTTTTGTTTCAGTACATGGAGCTGTACTAGCACCACTCTGTGCAGGAGCAGGGCTTAGGGGAATGTCTGAAGTGTCCTAACACAGCTCTGTCATTCTCTGTGATGGTTTTTTCTACTATCACAATGGTTTGGAGCAGAACCAAAAATTGCTTGCCTTTTTCTAAACAGCAAAGGTCAAAAGCAGATGACACTATAGTGTGCTCGTACTTTTGTCCCCAGATTTGTGTTGCCCTGACAAACTAAGATATATTAAATTTATGATCATGTGTGAGTTTGTATGAGTCATCATGTCTGCATTTTGCAGAGCTTGAAAGAAGCACAGATGTTGGAATGGTGTTTTCTGGTAACCTTTTACTGCCTTTATGTCTCTGAACATTATTCTGTGGGTTTGAAAAATGTAGCAGGAAAGTATTTTTGTAGACATGGATGCTCTAAATATTTGTTTATTGAAGGGTTTTGGAATTTCTGATCTGCAAACACTTGTTGGTGGCCTTAAGACAGCTGGGTGCTCATGTTGAGCAGGCACTGCTCCAGACACTTCATGCTTACAGGATGGTGTCTCATCCAGTTCTGCAGGGTAGGCAGGAATCTGTGTGGCTGCAAATGGAAGTCGTGAGTTTTGTGATCTCACTGTGATACAACCACATCATAAAAGCACTTGAGAACTTCCATTCTAATATTAAACAAAGATAATGCTCCCTGTAATGAAATTATAGCCACCCAGGTCTTCTCCCTCAATTAAAAAAAAAAAAACCCAAAAAAACTAGAACAAACCATTTTTTGGTATGTAAAATACCATTTTACAGTATTTTATTTGCTCCTTTGCATAGCCACTCTACTCTCAGGATTTTTGTGTGTTTGTTAGACTTCATCTTCTTCAGTGGTATGTTATGGCATTGTGGTGGTACATGAGATATGTNCTTCAGTGGTATTCATGGCACTGTGGTGGTACATGAGATATGTTTTAAATAGATTTTTCCCTAGCCTAATTATTGAGGATTTTATTATATAAGTAAAACTCCATTTGTCTTTACTGTCATGATTTCGGGTATAGCCATGTCTCAATGATTTGGAGTTTTTAACCAACTTTTCAGGCTTGAAAATTGGTGACAGTACAACCCCAGAGTTTCTGTGGGCTAGCCCTTCATTTCTGAGCCCTTCACTGCAGAAAGAACAAGGAACTGGGAACAGCAAAATTACTCCAGGGGGCCCTGCTCCTGAGAGGAGGTCAAACACTGCTGTTACGAGAAGCTAGAAGCGTTTTCCACCAGGGTTCCAGGTTGGATCCTTGCTCTGGTGGAAGACAGTTCTATGTTCTTCTGACCCTGAGCTCTAATCCTTCAAGTTCTTCTCAGACAGGGAAGGCTGTCTCTGACAATCTTCCTTTAAATAAACGGTTAAAAATTAGAGAATTGCTCTGAGAAGAGTTGTAAATGAAAATGGATTTCAGTATTTCAGTGCAATCTCGTGTACCACAGCTCTTTTATAGATTTTAGCTCATTAAGTGAAAACCAAAAGTGCACTCTTTTAGTCTTGGATACACCTCAAGATCAGCATCCCTCAGTTTGAATTCTTGGGAGACAGATGACAAGCTGTCAGCACTAGGTAAAAATTATGCTATTTTTTGAAAGATACTCAAGTGAAGGGTGTGACTAAGTAGCTGAGACTTCCAGGAAAGAGTAAGTCAAGAAATGAATCAGCAAACATGAAGGAACAATATCTAAAATGTCAAAGACCAGACATCTGTTATGAGATATGGATTGTTTTCTTGTCTTCCATTTCCACCCATACTCTCCTTTCTCAGGCTACACTGTGTTCTGCTTTTGGGAATGTAGTGATTAGAAGTATTTGGCTATTCAAGGACTTTGATTCAAAACTGAGGAGAGAAAACAAAAATATGCTGTCCATGAAATAAATTATGATGCTTATTAGTGTAAACATAATACTGTAATATATTAATATTTTTCACTCTTTTTTTCCAGTCTTTTTTTTTTTTAATAGGTTAGCTGGTACACCCTTATGTAAAAGAGTAACAGAATTTTTACTTGAACATATTCCTGTTCATTTTTTACTTTATGTGAAGTGCAAACTTTTAGACTTTATACCAGTGGTCTTAATTTCAACATGGGGTTGAAAACACATTTATTTGCCTCTGATTCTGAGATACATGGAAATAATCTTTGTAGGGAGACGTGTCTGTAACTTACACTATTGAGAGCTACTCAATAGTAGTGCTTCTCAAATAATAGAATTTAGAGTAGCAATTAAGAGACAGGAGGTTGCCCTAGCCAACATTTTATGCAACCTGAAATTTAAATTGTTTGAAATTGTTTGAAAGTTAGAGCTGCTTGCACTCTCTGAAGGCTTGAAAGACAGGAAAAGTTATCAGAAAACAGATGTGGAACTTACTTTAAGTAGGGAAGCGGAAGAAGGGAAAGAGGAAATGCAAGGATAGGTGGGTGGTTGTAGACCAGCCAGCTATCTCCAGTTTCCAAATAAATTCTGGAATAAAAATTCTAGATATACATAAGTACTTGAAAGATCAAAATGAGATGAATTATAATCAACAAGTTGTGTTGAGCCACTATTACTTCTCTCTTTGTTAGAATAACATGTCATTTGAACAGAGAGGAAGCAGTAAATTTAATCTGCCTTGGTGTTATTAGAGCTTTTGATACTGTTATTTATGACAGGCTTGTAAGAGAAATACTGCCAAGGAAGTGTATTACTAGCTGGGTGTGTGACCTAGAATTCAGATTCCAAACAAACTTGTCACTGAGAGCACTATCAAAGACATAGAAAATATATTTTGCATATATTGTGTGTTCTGTGTGCCATGCTAACCCATGTACTGCCTGTTTGATGGAGAGATGCCATGGAACTGTGAGTGTTTTAATGCATGCTGGAGGATAAATACTGCAAATAACCTCAATGTGCTAAGGTAGTTCTGGGAGCAGGAAGAGGAAATTAAGCATTTCAGTAGGAAGATGCACCTGGTAGGTGTGAGCCAATACAAAGCAAAATACAGATTTGTGAGTGTGACTCTAAAGAAGACAGCGAATAAACATTGCCCTTTTCTGTGCCATCTCTTTCTGTGCTTTTCCCATTATGTGGAAAGCATATTTTCTTCTGTCCTTTATGACCTTTGCCTGTTGGATCTGCCTTTGTACTTTGGACAGCCTCATTCTGTCCTTCATGCTTCAAAAAGATTCTTGCCCCTCATTCATTTCCTGTAGTATACTTTCTTCTACTTTCTTCTTGAGTTCAGATTGTTGAGGACCCA
>VZTN01037478.1:341615-358053 GCA_013400515.1 Erpornis zantholeuca | reverse complement strand
TTTTTTTTTTTTTTTTTTTTGTTTAGATGATTCAATTGCTTTAATTTTTTTGGAGGTGTACTTCTTTCTGCCAATGAAATATAATCAGTTCCTTGAAACTGGTGTCCTCTATCTTGCTGTCCCTTGCCCCTCTCCATCTTTTTTTCTTTTTTTTCCCCCTAGAAATGCTAAACTAGCATATAATGATTCTGCTCCCTGACCTACCTTTGTATGCACAGCTGATTCTCTTGGCAGCACTGCTGACCATTGGAAGTCTTCTTCTCTCACCGCTTTCTTCACCTCTCTGCCAAACTCTGGCATGTTAATGATTCCTGAAATCATTAACAGAAACTCTCTTCTCCCTGAAATCACTAACAGAATTTGCTTTTCTTTCTCAACACTAGGACACAGAATTTTTGGACAACTACGTGGGTAATTCCTTTGACATTGAGGATTCTGGGTCTCTTCACCTCAACCAGGTGACTTCCAACCTCACACTTCCATGACCACTCTGCCAAGGGTATGGTCTGCTGACACAAGGTAACAGGATGTTCCCCCTGGCCCCTCTCAGGCTTGCTCTGCCACACATTCAGCCTACATCACTTACCTAACCCATTCCCAGCTGTGCTAGCTGCTCTGGGCAGCCACATTTAGTATTTCAGGCGTTTAGGGGCTTCCCTTCAGATTCCTGCATTTCTTTCCCTGGTAAGGATGTCTGGAGTGTTTTGTAGAAGGACTGCTTGCTTTCATTCCCTTGCCAGCTTGTATTTTAAGGGATTTCAATGACTTATTTTAAGGAATAATCATGCCAGATCACTCTCTCATTTCTAGGCAGAGAGAATTGGCAGATGGTCAGTAAAGACATTTGGTGTGAAGAGAGGAAACATTAGTGTTACGGTGCCGTTGAAATACAGATCTGGAAGAAGACAACTGGAGCATATGCAAGAAAAATAAAAGTTGAGAAGAACTGATGCAGACACTTGGTATCAAAGGGGCAGAGATCCTTTGGTGCAAAAGGAAGCAAACTGGTTGGTTATTGTCTGCCAAAGAGGGAGAATAGGATTTACTCAAAGGTAAATCTAGAGGCTGAGCACTATGGGAAAGAGCTAGATAAACTAATGAGTAATTGATACTAGATAAACCAATGGGTGATTGATGTGTGCAATTAGTTTGCAAATAACTTCAGGCTAGATCCTGGAAGATTGCTTCTAACCAGGGGAAAAAAAACATACTCCTGTGTTACAGCCTTAATCCTCTGTTGTGGCAGAGATAGATAGAGATTAAAAAAAAAAAAAAAATAGGTGTGGTAACAATATGAAAATACTGTTGCTAGGAGGCTATTGGAGACAAAATAAAATGACCCAATATTACCTTTCAGTCAGATAGAAAAGAATTTCAAAGTATGTCTCTCATACTGACTTTTCTTTTTATTTTTGATACAAACAGTTTTCTATCTCCTACATAATTAAAAGCAAGAACAGATTTAGCAAAGCCACACTAGTGTATTTGCCGATTCTTTGAAGTGGGGAGTTAAAGAGTAGTTTTCTGAGGAGCGAAAAGAGTGTTTCATTGATTTTAATGATTATTACAAGAATTAACTGCTAACTCCTGGTTATGTTTAGCTTATGCTTTGTCCCCAAGAACTGATCACTCATCTTAAAATCAATGATTGCCTTGTGAAAAGCAGTTATTATATAATTTGATTCCTTACATACAAATAAAATATTTTCTTGCCCTGTAATGATGGTAAAATACCAAAAGTTTTGATTTAATCAGAATTTTGAAGGTTTTAGCAAGACACACATGCATTGTTTTTGGCATTCCTTTAAGCATCTTGCACATTTCTTGTTATGCGTGGAACAATTTCTGTTATGTAATTTATGTTTATGTTCAAGGGTGGAATAAGGAGGCACACTTGGGTTTTCCTTTTGTTTTGGCTTTTTTGAAAAAAATCCTTTCATAAAATATTTAAAAAATATTTTTGCCAAAAAATGTATACTTCTGTGCAAGTCATCTTTGCTGAGAGCTTTGGCTGGCTGAGAACCAGCAATACTGGCAGAATCAGTGTTTGCCACTTAATTCTTCCAGTTCATCTGAGTAAGAGGGTAAGCTCCCGGTAGATATGAACTTGCTGATTGTGAGCTACCTCAAAATACTGAAATATTGCAAAGACCAGTCACAAGAACCATAATGAAACAAGTTATTATTGCAATGAACAAGCTCTTATTGACTGAGTGTCATTTGTTCTTTCACAGATTTGTGTTTTTGCAAACTAGATTCTTTACAAGTGATAATTGTTTTTCTGAAAATTAAACATGAAAATAAAACACATAACAAGTGGAAGAGAAAAACCATAACCACCATAACAGCCTCAATTTATGAGGAGCAGGAATTTCCCAAAATGTTTGTTGCCTCTGTCAGCTTTCACTAGTACGGAAGTTTTAAATCAAAATTATTGCATTCTCTCAAGGAACACTGCTTATTATTACTATTATTATTCACTTTATTGCTGAGTGCTTACACAGTAAGAAGTACTAGGCTAACTAAACAGTTCAATTTAGGATAATCAGGTAGCCTGCTGTGACTGGGATTATATAAACATTTTCAAGACTAGGATACATGTGAGGGGTGTAGGAGGTGTCCACTCTTTCTCCAGGAGCAACCATATTACTCATTTTGGCTGCACTTTCCTAGGAAGCAGCTGTTGCATTTGTTCTCTTTGCTGTCATGGAGGGAAACACAACATTTTACTGTGCTGGAAACATTTCACTGTGGAGGCCTGCAGAGGCTGGGAAAAATGCAAGTAACGCTCTTCTGGGTCATGCTTCTGTGTAAAGTCATACACCTCTCTTATTGGCAGTCTTTTGGCAGTGGATTTTTTTTTTTTTAATTTATCAGTTGCAATATCTATTGCCACTTATAGACAAAAATAAAACATGTCATATAAAACTAACTTTCTTTAAGTTATTAATGAACAGTAAGACTAATGTCTTAAATGGAAATATAATGCAAATGTAAAATTCCTTAATGTAAAGGAATTTTAAGTGCTGCAGAACAATCCTGTTATGTAAGACTGTACAACTTGCTTTTTAAAAAACGGGTTTTGTACAAAAATTGACTTCTTCTGTTGTGGTCTGTACTTTGAGTGCAGTGATGAACATGGCACATGGTGGAATTCTGACCTTAAAAAATGTTGCTTATTTTGATGTGCCATACCAATTAATACCTCATATAAAAATCACATAGAAAACTTCATATAGAAGTGAAACAGCAAGGTATTATCTCACCAGTCAAACACAATGTGGGATCCTCTTAGATTTCAATCTAAATAATGCTTTTTTGGTCCCCCTGGTCTTGTTTCACTTTGCATTTTCTTCTGCTTAATGAAGGAAATAAAGGATTTCAGATGATGAAGAACCATCAAATAAACATGAGCATGGAGTAAGATGATGTCATCTTCATATTTTATGGATCCATGGAGAGCTGAATTGAAACACAAAGGAAGAAAAGGAAAATAGGCATTACATCTGTATCTGACATTAGCTATTTCTAACACATTGCAGTGTCACTTTTTATTTCACTCATATAAAAGAGATGCTGTAAAAAATTGAAACATCTCAGAAAACAACCACAGGAATGAAATAGAAATATTATCTTCAGTATTGGTTCTGTTTATCCTAGAGGTAGACCTTTGTGTGATGCTGTGTGCTGAGGGAGAACTCTGGCAAGAGCATCTCCCACCCTGAGGTGTGGTGGATGCAGGAGCTAGAGGTGGAAGGTGAATATCAGATAGGCAGAGTCAGGAAAGTGCTGAGGGAGGAAAGGAGCCTTCTGGAGCTTTGCTGAAGTCTGATGAAGAACAGGAGCATTATGCTGGTGAGTGTGGTGGTTTGGTGTAGGAAGACAGTGCAGATAAATGAACTATATTTTTTTTCAGAAATCAGGAGTGTGAGGTCCTTTTAACCTGTATAATGAAAGGGTTTATCTTACTATTCTATAAACTTTAGGGCCAGGAATAGGTAAACGTGCAACTAGTGCATGGGAAAACCTTGCTTATGACTCAAGCTCCACGAGAGGGAGCCAGAATTGTCTTTAAAATGTCAGCAGCAAGCCCTGTGAAATAATGCAGCCTAAGGCGGACCCGAGGCGCTGCCAAGGCGGTGTTTTACCCGGGGCTGGTACCCACCGAGCTGCTGCTGCTGCACAGGCTGTGCCCTGCTCACATCAGGGCAACCCAGCCCTGCACATGCCCTGATCCACCCCGGCTGCCATCCCCACCTCCTCCTCCTCCTCCTCCTTCCTTTATGCTCGAGGTGTGCCGTGCTGAGGAACTACCAGCAGTGCAAAGAAATTCTGCCGTGGCTGTGGAAAGACACAAGTATCTCATTGCTGTTAGCCCTGTTGGGGTGATCGGCAAAGAATACAGTCCCTTATGTGCTTTTAGAGTTTATTTTTCTGTTTAGCTGAGGCAGTAAATGCAGGAGGCAGACTGGGGGGTGAAACTGGAATTAAAATATTCATCGGCTGGCAGTGCAATAGAAATTAAGAATATTTTTTAAGTCATTGAGTCGCATGTGCAAAGATGTACTTCCTGGTGACTTAAAGACTAACAAAACAACAAAGCCTCTAATTGGAATCCTTCTTCTAGGAATACATGTGCTACATGGGAAAAACCCAGACTTAAAAAGCCAGATAGTGGGTGATAATGGATTTCAGAACAACTTGGAGTTTTGAAATTGACTGCAATAAAAGTTAACTGCTCTGAAATAAGAGTCAGTGATACTAAAAAATATTACTGCTAAAATAACTTCCTTTGGCAAGTAAGTGTCCCTAAAGGAGGTCAGCTGGAGCTGCTGGTTGAACACATGAAGCTTAAACTGAATCCCATGCTGGAAATGTGTTGCTAATTGAGCAAGGCTGTACACTGAGGGGGGCCTATGAAGATGCCTTCTCAGGGAGGTTTCTGGGTCAACGAGTGTCCAAAATCTGAGGCAGAGGTCTGCAAGCAGGAAATCCTGTAGGTACATAAAGAAAATAAAACATTTTGGTAAACCGCTGTTTATTGCATTACTGGATTTTACAAAGCAAAAACCACTTTTCTTCAGGCATAAGGTAGAAGAATTTCAGGATTTGATAAGTAGTGTGTGTGAAAGAGAGGCAAAACCCCTCAATTACAGAACCACAGAATGGGTCAGGTTGGAAGGGACCACAGTGGGTCATCTGGTCCAACCTCCCTGCTCAAGCAGGATTATCCCACAGCACATGGCACAGGATTGTGTCCAGATGGTTTTTGAATATCTCCAGTGAGGGAGACTCCACAGCCTCTTTGGGTAAGGTGTCCCAGTGCTCAGTCACCTGCTGAGTAGAGAAGTTCTTCCTCATATTCAGGTGGAACTTCCTGTGCATCAGTTTCTGCTCACTGCCTCTTCTATTGCTTGGCACCACTGAGAACAGCCTGGATCCATCCTCTTGGCACGGTCCCCTTCAGTTCCTTATAGGCATGGAGGAGGTCCCCTCACACAGCTTCTGGGATCACTCTGGGATCCTCTGTGTGTGCCCAGTCAGTCTTGTCGGCTTGAGCCTGGTCTGATGGACCCAACTGCCAGAGCTGAGGGGCGTTAATAGCTGGTTAAAAGAGGGAATGAAACATTTTGTCTTAAGGCAGGGGATACGTTCTGGGTTGTAAAGTATGGTTTTCATTTATTTGTAGAGGGGTGTGAATGTGTGTGGGTGTACAAACGCTTGCTGCATCACACCCCAGGGTGAATTGTTAATGTCTTCCTCCTGCTGTAGTGGGGTTCATGGGAGAAGGGTGAAGCACTGAGCTTGTTTTGTTTGACTCCTGAAAACATCACTTGTCATATGTTAAACTGACCTCATCATAACCAGGAACCGAATTTGGCGACTTTGGTTTTGCCAAGGCCAAAAAAGCTTTTTTTGTTCAAAGGCTTCTCATAATATACATAATATATAATATATCTGTCCACCACTTTGCCCTTTGGTCTGCTAGAAGCAGCCAAATACTGCAACATGATACCCATGAGGCTTGTGCAAACAAAGGGAATATTTACATATAGAGAATAATATTGACATTTGCATGTGCCTCACAGTGCCCCCTCAAATTACACTGAGCAAGGTTATATTCAGGCTTCTTTGTTAGATTTGCATGCTGTATGGCTTATGACTGATTCTTAAAAATACAAAGTGCATCACTAGTAAGCTCAAACACCAAGTAATGTGTGGCTAAAATTTATAGTCAACCTATGGTTGACAGCTAATGCAAACAACTAGAAGATGGCATAGAACCAAAATGCATTTAAAATATGCACTTCCAGGAATTGGAAGTGCACTCAGATTTTTCTTCAGTCAGCTGCTTTCACTGAAAACATCCCTTAAGAATCATTTACCCTCTTTTTAACGTTAGCAATATTATGACAAAATAGTTGCATGGGAAAAAATGTCTTTGGGACGCATCTTAGGTAAAAATAACTTTTTTTCTGACAAGGGAAGAAATACTTGCAAAACACCAGTATGGGTTTTTTTCAAAGATTGCTGCTATATAAATATTACAAAATCGTAAAACAAATATTTTCAATGAGAAATATGTTTTTCTCATTTGTTCTCCTTTCTATTTTTTACTCGATTAAAAAAAGGGGGAAAAAACCCTTAGGAAGTCAAGGGTTAGCAAATATACTGGTACACTTACAGACTTCTTTTGTTTTTTAAAGTGATGAAGGCAAAGCAGAGGCTGTTCTGACCTTTATGAAAGAAGAGGTCCATGGGGAAAGAAGGTTTCTTTCTGACAGACAGGAAGCTATCCAGTTCAACCATTAAAGGTAGTAAAGGAGAATGTTTAAGTTATCTGTTATCCAGTGAGTCAAATGCAACCTCAGGCTTTTGTTTCTCTAAGGCTAGAAGTGTACTTGCACAGAACATCTCATTTACAGAAACTATTAAATACTCTAATGCAATTAGTTTAATCCAATAAGCTAGCTGTCTGTTAGTGTTTCAAGGTAATCTTTCAGGTTAAAACATTTATTGTTTTTCTTTCAGATTTATTTTTCTCACTGTGCACATAATCCCAAATTTCCCATTCTGATTATTATACTACATAATTCTCCGTGTCTCCTCTATATTACAAGGCTCTCTGTTAATCATTTGCTTATGTAAAATGCATTAGTTCCCAATGCATATCTGGATATCAAAAATAGTTGTAGATAATCAATATTTACTAAAGCAAAGAGTGAAAATTAGAAGTCTCTGATAGGTATAGGTGTAATCACAGTAAAGACGATAGTACTAAAGCTCATTATGTAAACACAAATGGTTGTACTCTAGGATAGATAGTTAACCTGTGAAATTAAGGAACCTCAGACTCAGCATGGTACATATTTATTTAGAAAAAAGAAAATACATATAATGTAAAAAAGGCTTCCTGACTTTAGTAATCAGAAAAGACATCCAGAGTAGTAGGTACTCTGTTGGATTTCCTTACAATAGAGTGAATGGCTACACATTTCCTCTTTTGCTTGTTAAAACTTCTCTTATAAAGGCAGCCAAAACTGTGGGTGAAAAATGGTATTATTAAATAAAAGTATCATGGCTTCATTTGGGCAGAGCTCTCATTCAGTGGAATTCAAATGAAGCTCATGGAAAACTGCAGGGGGAAGAATAACTTTGCTATATAAGATCTAAACTCCCAATATAAGGGCTGAATCGTTACAAAAATGAACTTGCAATGCCTCAATAGCCAGCACAGTGGATAATGAGCAGAATACAGTGGAAGGAAGGTATTCTGGCTCTCCCACACTGACCCAGTAACCTAACTGAACTGCATTCTGCCGTGAAACTGAAGTGTGAGCTAAAGTCCAGCTAAGCAATTTAAGTTATAGCATTTTGGTGCAGATTGCTCTGATGTCTGTAGAACATCTCATGTGCCACATATCCAGGGACTGAGAGCTCGTGTTGTGGCTTCTCCATGCTGTCAGCCTTCCCTTGAAGTGAGGTTCCACAGCGTGTGGATCTCCTGGCTGACCCCGTGCTGCTCCTGGTCACCAGCAGCTGGGGAGCTGCTACTGTGGGAGCCTGGGCAGCCCCACAGCCCGGGAAAACAAATTAATCAGATGTCAAAGAGGAGCCAGAGGCTGAGAACGTGACAGCTGAATGTTGCAGAGTGCTGTGAAGTGTTTCTGTTCTGATGGCTGGACAGTATTCCCAAGCGATGGCAACCCACAAACAAGTTCTAAAATAAGACCTTTGCAGCCTGTGCCATGTACTCTGGGCTCCCTCCAGGAGTTTTCACTGGAACAGGACAAACTTACTATGATCATTGTTACAACAAATGGGACTTCAATATGTGACAATGGTGTTGATACAACTGGAAGCTTTCCAGAATTACTGGGGTTTATCTGCATGGCATGAAAGTATATGAAAACTGAATACAGGTAAGGATCCTGAACACAAGTCAACCGACAATTTTAAATGAACAATTAGATAAACTTGAAATTTAAAAAAATCTCCATTAAATATGAAAAGAGTAAGGAAAACAAGCTTTTAACTAAAAATATATAAGAAAATTCAAGATATTCTGCAATTTATAAAAAACACCTTGAGAGTTTGCTTTAATATATTCAGGAATAAAAGAGGACTAATAGGCAAAAATTATAGAAAACATGATTAAAACTGAAGCTGTCTTGAATCATTGATGTACATATAATAAGTTTTATAAAAAAGCATGGTTTTAAATACATTCCCCAATAAATATTCCCTAGAAAACTTCAAAGTATACATTTATTGAATAACATCTTATGTAGGATGACATTTGTTAATGATGAGTGAAAACAATCTTAAGCTAAAAAGTCATCTTTACTAATGCATATAACAAAAAGAGATAGCTGGTAAAAATGATTACTTCATCTATTTGTTTGGATATATGTTTCTCTTTTTTGGATGCTTGCTGCAAATGATGAAAAATATTCTCATGAAGTGAAAATAAATGATGGGTCAACTGAATCCCTGACATAAAGCTCTCCTTTGAGTTCTTGACTGTGGGGCTGGTGTTTGCAGGCTGAAATTATTGTTGCAGAGGTTTGAAAGTTGGGTGAATCCCAATTTTCATGCAAAATTCAGCTCACTTGTAATTACATTAAATGCCATATAATATATATACGTGTATTTCTTCATGGTTTTTTTTTTAAATAATGTAGCATATACTTTGTTTCAAGTGAACATTTACTTAACAAGAACATGTAGTAATGTGAGCATGACACACTGATTTATCTGTCAGAATGAAATTAGTTTTGTGCTATTGTATTTTATGCCTGTTAAATCAGAGAAAATGATAACAGCTCAAGGGTTTTTCGTCTGACAGGGGTACTTTCCTGTTTGTGTTCGTAAATATTAACACCATATTTTAATTAAATGTTGTGAGAGATATTTTTTACTCTTTTTGAAAGTAGTTGAAAGATGAAAGTTGAAACATGGAAGATAGTTTAATGTCTTTTTAGAGTATTTATTACTACGGCTGTAGTAATTTTTTTAAAGTACATTTAAGTACTTTTTTTTTTTAAAAAGGAAATGGTAAAAGTTAATTTGGATGAAAAACATGGAGAGAGGAAAGGAAAATATTATACACACAGCATTTGCAGTAACAATTTTTTCAGAGTGTGTTGTGCTTGCCTGAGAAAGAATTTGTCTAATTACTGAAAAATAACCTACTAAATCTGTGATTTTAACCTTATAATTTTGCATAATGAAAGCTAGCAGACCGTGTAAAAGTCTGGTTTAGCAGAGTTTTCACGTTCATTTTTCACAATTACCTTATGCATTTTGCTTACAACGAGTGGCACAGGAACAAGGGCTTCTTTCACTTTTCAGAGCTGCATGTCCACAACTGCATGCTGTTGATTTGGCAAAAGTTTTAGCACTTCTAAAACTTTCTAGAAAGCTACTGACTTTAATAACAAAAAAAAAAAAAAAAAAAAAGTGGAAGAGGAAGTATGTAATTGCATCCCCAGACCAAAACCATGGTTCAGTGCCTTCTCCTTTTTGGAGCTTTTGTCCTGAAAGGCAAAACAACAATTACTGGCAACACTAGACACTGACCACTCCCTGTAGAACAGAGGATGTGGACGTGTATGCACACACACAGTCTTTCACACTGGATCACAACTTCTGGCAGCAGCTAGGAAATTAAATGTAATCTCTTTCGGTTTCAATTTTGTCTTATCTGCTGTGCTTTGGAAAAGACTTTGGGTCACTGTCCCAGCGGACTGCCCCAGTCCTTATCTCACAGGGAGATAGGAAGCAATTGCACAGGATAAGCCAGGCTGTTTGCTCAGCAGCACAGAGAGCTTTACCTGGAATTATGCTTTTTGCACGTGGAATAACTTTTCCCCCTCGCTCACCTCCTGAAGGTGATACTTTGCTAGCCACCCACGGCAGAGCCTTTGAGAGCCTTAGAGCAGCAGTGGGAAATGATGTGGAGACACAGTGGCACCCTCGAGGGGGAGGCCAGCTGGGGGAGGCATCCCTGGGGCAGTGAGGGTTTCCCAGGCCTCGCTGGCTCCCAAACTGTGCTACCCTCTCCCTGCCATGGCTGTCCCCCTTGCCAGGGAGCACAGGGAAAGGCAAAGGCTCACAGTGTTCGCATCCCTTGCAAAGCTGGAAAAGACTGGTACGTAAACCCAGGCACCAGGAATCAGCCCATTGGGGTAGGGAAGAGCTTGTTTTCATATTTCTCCAGATCTCTTCAAAACTGAACATCCCATTAGCTTTGTTTGCTATGATTTCCTTTTCCTTTTTATCTTATTTTTTTTGGAAATTTGTCCAGCCGTTCCACTTTTTGAACCCATGATGTTTCTGAAGTCAAAATAACAAGTGTTTGTCTGTTCTAGAATATATTCAAGGTGATCAAAGGTTTGGGATTTGTTTTCGAGATGTTCATTATAGAAATTGGCTCTTGCATTAGAGAACCATGTTGTTTCAGTGGTTTCAGTCTCTAGAGCTAAACAGCTTGTTTTTCTTCTCTTCACGCACAGTGGAACTCAATCACATCCTCCAAAATTGCAGATAACAGAAGGTGATGGATTTGGCAATTTTACTCGTGTAAAAGACACGTCCTAAAAATTTTTCAGCCCTCAGGAAAACTCATGTGCCATGTGAGAAGAATTTTTCAAATTTTAGGTTGTTATCATCAAGTATCTGACATAGATGACCAGAATGGCACATGGTTTTTTATTACAAAATGTAAACATGGATTGTTAAAAGTGGCCTGTCTGAACTCCAGTGAGCTGGAAGGTGAAAAATTAAGGCCTTTTACTGTGACTACAGAAGATGCTTCTAGATCCTGAATGGGAGAGAAAGCAAGTGTGTGTCCCCTTTGAGCCTTTTAAACAGCATGAAAATTCCTAGATTTGTCTAGACCTTTGCTCTGTAAACTCCTAGATTCATACATTTTCAGGTGGGTCTGCTTTCAAGGAGCAAGCCTCATTTAGGGCACTCTTCTCCCCATACAGTTAAAAATGAGTCAGAAGAGTGTTGGCAGCACAGGTTGCTTGCACAAAATCCAGGCTGCTCACAGTCCTTTGTTTTGGTTCTGTAAAAGAGGGTCCCACCAGCAGCACTGTTTAGCTACAGAGCTGCATTCTGAAGCAGTACAAGATACTGTTCCATGCTCCACAGCAGTTGTTTTATTCAATTGGGCTTCCAGTACATTTTCAGGCTCACAAGGTTGTGGATGAATACTTAACTGCTGCACGCTGCAGAAAATGACAGTGAATTTTTGCATGCTCATTTCTACAATGTTGGTCTTTAATTCAGACCTGACAGTCTTTGCCAGAACACTCTCACCCTAATTTCTAGCTCTCAGGAAAGAAAGGGCAGTTTCAGCACTGAATACACAGGGGCTATAGACCATGGCTGGCAGCACAGCCATTTCAGGAATGGGAACCATGGTTGTGAATATGTTACCTTTTATATTTCCTGGCAGAAATCGCTGATTGTATGCAGACACCTCCTGAGAAACAAGTTGCCAAGTGACTTGTGATTTAGCTCCAATCTGCAGAAAGGCAACTTTTAACTTCTTGGGGGTTTTTTTGCTTTTAAAAACTTTAACTGGCAGTGTTTCAGAAGTTGTCCTGTATGGCATTCCTCTGACCTTGCCTCAGGTGCTGTTTTTGCTTAAGTGCCTGCTGGAAATAAGGAGCTGTGACTTCCAGCACATGCCTTACAAAAACCTGTAGCTCTCTGAGGACTGGGCAGCTTCATCATGGTAGTTGACCATGTAATTGTGCCTCTGTAATCAGCTCAGCTTCACCCATGTTGACAGGGTGCTAGTGCCCTGGCTGGGCAAGGGGGGATTTCTTTCCCCCCAGAGCTACCTCCTCGTGCTTCTGAAGCTGGAGTCCCACCAGAGTCTGGGCTCAAGGGTTTGCTGTGCCAAGTGGGCTGTATGAAGTAACTTCATACAATGGGTCAGGCTGGAAGGGACCTTAGAGTTCATCTGATTCTAACCCTCCTGCCATGGGCATGGAACCCCTGGAACCCATGGAACCCATTTCCCAGATGGAGATGGGTTTGTTCTCACATGATCAATTTTTTTTCTGGTAACTGCTGCCAAAGAGTCTGTGATTTGGGGAACACACACATTTCTCTCAAACCATTTTCAATAAAAAAACCAAACCAAACAGGATGGGAAACATATCCTGGCAAGGTTTCTGGCATATCTGGTTCCATGATTCAGCATTTCATAAATAAGCAGTTATTTAAGTCTGTTTTTTCCTTTGTAGGCAATACTGGTGTTTTACTAGTAAATGGTTAACTGTCTTTTTTTTCTCTTGACTTTCAGTTGGAGCCAAGGAATTTGCATAAATATTACTATTTCTGGCATGCCTAGAGACTTTTCTGGTATTGTCAAGAACAAAGGGCTTTAAAGAAATGCACCGCCAAAGATGATTGAAGATTTGTGCACACAATGTGTGATAAATTTGCTAGCAATTAATTTATTAATAAAAGTCACAGCAAATAGAGGAACCTTCTTAGGATATACTGCTGGAAATCCCATAGGTATTTCAATTTCTTGAACACAATTTCTATGTGAACAGAATTTTCATTAAAATGCATATGTTTTGTGCTGGTAATTAAGTCAGAAAAGCAAACTGTTGGGTTTTTTCCTCTGCTCACACATGCCCTTGAAGTATTTTTGGCAGCAATAGCAGAAAGACAGTCCCTCCACCAGTATCTGATTCTTAGTGCTGCATGGCAGAGAATGGGGGGTGTTTGTGGTGACTTAATGGCAGCATTGGAGCAGATGCTCTCACACCTCCCAGCTAAGGGAGCAAGTAATTCCTGCCTCTCACATGGTCCTTCTGATTAAGTGCTTCTTGCTGCTTTCAGGAAGCCATTTGCTGCCCTGCAGTGTTCTCTAATTCACACACACTTGTGTGCATCTCCATTTAATTTGTCTCTCCCCCACTCAGCCTGCTATGCACCATAACATGGAAGAGCAGGCTTAACTTCACAGTGATCTACTATGGCCCAGTATTGTATAGACAGAGGCCAAGACTGTTGCTTACTGATAATTTTAGTAACAATATACTATGGAAACATTACCTTATTTTTCAGCTTTAGAGCAATCTTGATTAGGAAAAAAAACCCCCACGTTGTGATTGGCATAGTCCTCAGCCTCTTTCAGCACAAACAGGGTTAAATATTGAAGTGAAGGGACATACTTTTCATTTTCTATCACCAAAGTACAAGTGGTAACAGTGATGATTGTGTAACTGAGGAGGTGAAAAATGACCAACCAGTGATGAGCAAACACTGGCAGAAAACATAAAAGCAGACACATAATTCACAGGCCAGACAGCAAGAGATAAGACACTGCATACGAATAAGAATATGTGGGTGTGAGAGCAGGCAAGTGCTGAAGAAGAGGATCTGACTGCTTCACTGAAAGTGCAATTACACAGAAAGCTCTTCTGACTGCATTTCATCAGTAGGTACCAGCCAGTGGCATAAAACTGAAAAAAAAAAACCAAAAAGCTGCATGAAATTGGCAGGCTTGCTTCCAGGCAAAATAAATAACAATCAGTTTAAAATACCACTTTTTAATATCTGCCTTACAAATAACTAACTTTGTTCCTGTTTCTTTCTCAGAATGTTTATTTTTGGCTCGGATTTAGATGTTTTATTCTGGTTTCAGCAGACCATTTGAACAAGACTGTGCATTCTGGACATCAATCACCTAGATATGTTGGCTGACTGAATGTTCCTTAAATTAAGCAAAAGTTGTGCTTCTACCATTGATTAACATATCTCTTTTATTCATATCTGTTTCAAAAAATCACTGAAAAACAGGCTACTGATATTTCTTGATTTTCATTAATACCCTATGCTATTATAAGATTTAAGCCTACACTTAGTCATTTGGTAAAAGATCTTTATGGGCTGTCACTGCAGATATGACCTGAAATAAGAGCAGCATTCCAGGTTCTCAGGATTTTTTGATGGCTGCAGAGGAAATTAGGCTATTCCTTCTAAAGCTGTGTGAGAAAGAGGACAGGCCCAAAAATGAAGAGAATTTGAAGGAGCTTCAACATTTTAAATCGAATAAAACTTTTGTTTGGTAAACTTTCCTATTTTTTTTTTCTTTTTCACGAAGCTCTTAACATCAGGTTTTAAGGTTGGTTTCTGTGGTTCTGTGGCTTGGGATCAGCCTGTAAAGGATGTTGTGAATCTCAGCTCTCCTAAGATGCCTTTGCCTGCCGGATCAGCACCTAAGCCTAAAAGAGCCTCTGACTGTCAGAGGACCTGGGCATGGACCTCCTTCCTCTCCAGTCAAATGCTGGCTGTTCCCGATTGTGTCAGGTTCAGGCTGACTGGATTTTCAAAAGTAACAAACTCAGGTTATTTTTGATCCCCTTAGAAGAATTTTAGATCCAGACTGGCAGGGGTTCAGTCTTCACCTCCCTCAGTCAGTACTTTATTGCATGTCCGTACTGCCCTGTTTGTTCCAGTACTGGCTGCTATTTCCTTGTTAATGTATGAAGTGTTTTAAAGAACAGATTTTAAAATATATATTTATCATGGATTAAGAATACTTGTTCTCCCAAAGTCACAAACCTACAAACAAAGCATTTTATTTGCATGCCCCAAGCATTCAGTGAAGGACAATTTGTGAGTAAAATGCATAAACATTTTTCATTGTTCCGATTGCTGAGCTCTGGGTCACTTCACTAAGTTTGTGGAAGCAGCTGATTGCACTCTAGATTTGTAAAGCCAGACTGGATTTCCTGCTTATCTGTTTACTTTAACTGCCTTTAATGATCCAGCACATATGGCCTGATGCACTAATACTGGGTTACAAGCCATCTAGTTTTTTATGCTGGAGAAAGAGTCAATTACTGTGACTGTTTCACTCAGCCATTATAAAACTTGGCTGGAGTTTTCTAAGGTCTTTCAGAAGAAGCTGAAGTCCTTCAGTGGAGGCTTCTCCAGGGTTTTGCAAGTTACAGGCAGACCCCATATTTATATTGGGGTAATATATATCGTAATGTATATTTAGTTCCACGGGTCCCATTTGTGTACCAATAAAAGTCAGTGCATACTCAAATGTACTTATCAGAAGGTTTTTAAAATTTATTATTATTATTGTTATTATTACACTATTATTAGTATTATTATTGTAATGCTTCGCAGCTGGTGATACTTACACTGTCTGGATCTGATTTAGCCAAAAGACGAACAAACACATTCTTAAGTGACAAGCTCTCCATCCAGAAGCCTCATGGCTCCACTTTCCAAATTATGTGTCTGAACTATTCAATTTTTAGTTGGGTGTATAACATTAGATTTTAAAAAATATCTGTAAAGCAGGCGAAAGTGACAGAATAAAATATAAATAGAGTTTATATTTATAAATAATAGGAGTCTCCATCAGGATCTTCTATTCTGGCATTAAACAACAATAATGAAGCTCCTAACCTAATTTATTCTGCTCAGGTGGATTAATTTTAATATTGTACAGCCTGAAATATTTGTCAATTTTTCACTTAAGTTTTCATAATCTGTCCAATTTTCATTATGTTTTGAGGATGAAGCTTCATTAAATATCCTTNAGGAGCTGAAGTCCTTTCGTGGGAGCTTCCCCAGGGTTTTGCAAGTTACAGGCAGACCCCATATTTATATTGGGGTAATATATATCGTAATGTATATTTAGTTCCACGGGTCCCATTTGTGTACCAATAAAAGTCAGTGCATACTCAAATGTACTTATCAGAAGGTTTTTAAAATTTATTATTATTATTGTTATTATTACACTATTATTAGTATTATTATTGTAATGCTTCCCAGCTGGTGATACTTACACTGTCTGGATCTGATTTAGCCAAAAGACGAACAAACACATTCTTAAGTGACAAGCTCTCCATCCAGAAGCCTCATGGCTCCCCTTTCCAAA
>VZTN01037478.1:316137-334320 GCA_013400515.1 Erpornis zantholeuca | reverse complement strand
CTTTAACTACATATTCTCCAGTGTCTTGTCTTATCTAGGAGAAAAGGGAAATGCCCTAAGGGCCCTAGAGTGCTATTGTGATCAGCCAAATTTCTGGATGAGTGGTTTGAAAAATAGCTCCTCCTTTGCTAAAACAATGGGTATACTCCTCAGCAATACTGTGCAATCCACCAATTCTGCATAGGTTTATGGATTGAAAGGAAGGCTAGAGAGAGGAAGCAAACAGAAGAGGAGGACTCTAACTAGGCAATAAACGTTATTAAATCCCTTTAGTTCTCCCAGTTTGAAATATGCAGTGTAAGATGTGTCATTTAGTCACACATGCACTGTCAGAGCACCCTAAGGGAGCATTAGTCTGGCATTGAAAGCTACCTTAGTGATTCTGCTCTGAGATAGGAAGAAAAGGCTGAACCAGATGGGGAACTCAGAGCTTTTGCCAAATCATCACCAACTTTAGAGGATTTTTTTGGAAGAGGAGAGGAAAACAAGGGAGAACAAGATACTCACAGAAGTTCTTTGCATGTTTTAGAATGGATTTTGTAGGGCAAGTTAAGCTTGTATTTTCATGTATGCTTTCTATGAACTAGGGCAGGGCTAGCTCCTACCTGGTTTCTCTCCCTTTTAGCTAAAGGAAAAGAAAGTAACTTTTATACTACAGTTCTTGAATTTGAAAAATGAAAAGCAGGCTATGGTTTTCCTCAGATTTAATGAAGTGCCAATCAGCAAAGGATTCAAGCTTTGTCCTAGTGAGTATATGCTTCAGTCTTATCCAAAATCAAGGCCAATAAATAGTGGTGTTCAAAACACTGCATATCATTACATGTGCTTTTTTTATGATAATAATAGACCTGCCCAATGACACAGTATCTTTTCTATCTTAGCACTGAATATTATGTGGGAAGTTCATAATATTACAATTTTATATTAATATTAACAGCATAAAACAATTGAAGTTCCCTAGAATCTTTTCAAAGCCAGAAAAATATCATTTGCATACAGAGTTATTATTTTTTCTGATATTCAGAACTTCCTAGAAGTATAAAGAATTCCAGCCAAAAAAGCCCTAAAAAAAAGAAAATCTTGCTGTTGACACAAGGAGTTTGGGCTCAATCATGACCTGTCTTTTTGAGTGCCCACCTTTGCAAAGAAAGCACAGTGTCCAAGGGCATCACTGCTGAGTTTCTCAGCTCTTCTGTGGCTGTTCCCATAGGAGAAATAGAAGTTCTGAAAATCTCCTGTTTTTTCTCTAGAAATATCAGAGCATAAGATAAAAAGTTAGTTCTATGGAGGTGAGCCTATGTATTCTGACTCTTTGGCAGATAATACTTGAACTTCAAAGTCTACAGTGACTCATAACAATTATTTTTAAAAAGAAGGAATCCATCTTAATTAAAACAAATGCAATAAAAATTGGAAAGCCTCACTGCCTTCAATAGAATGTGTTGATCAGGAATAACTAGGTTAAGAAATAAAGATAATACTCTGCTTTTTCTGTGGCCTATCTCCCCTGGAGATGTTTTTGTTTTGTATCTGTTTTGCTAGCACTTAATCCAATTATAACACCTCTAATCAATTCTCCAAACACCATGAAGTGATGGCAGAAAAAAAAAAATAGATTATAGAAGATCAAGAGAATTGTTCCTGGTGATTTATTTACAAAAGCTTTGAGATTTCACCTGAAGTCCCTCTGACTTTAGGGCACTGTTTGATCTTGATCCACTTCTGTCACACCTTGACCATAGACTCACTGTGTCTGGCTCAAGCTTTCAGCAGTAACGTGTACAACAAACAAACAAACATAAACCCAAAGCAACTCTACTGCCTTGTCTCTCCAGAATGACAGACCATGTAATCCGGATGTTTCATAATATGGTGCATGAATTATGTCTAGAAACCTAGTATCTGATTATCTAACTCTGATCATCTTCATCATTCATCATTAAGAAAGTAGTACAGAATTCAGATTTCTTTGTGTATATTCTGCAGTTCTTCAAGGAGTTTATAATTTTACTTCTACCATACCCCTACCTTTTTCACTAACATGTCTAGAAATTGTTTTATATAAACTTTCGAAATTATAATCTTGAAGTGTTATGTCATTGCAATGCACAAACCTGCATGTTCAGTAGGATCAGAATCAGGACCTTTTATTCCCAAAGCAAGTGAAATCTTGGTGCAAATAACACAAAGGTATAAAAATAAGAAATATACACAAATATATGTGTATTCTCTCCTACAATGTATATACTGCCATAGTGTCTTTCTTTTCCCAGTCCAGTCTAAAGCATGCAGACTTCTTGCATTCAAACTCAGCTACCATCAGGAATAAAGTCAGTTTCTGTGGCAACTTTATCATACTCATTACAAACATTAGGAGTGAAGATGTGCACAGGAAAGAGGACTGAATTTAGAGTATGGGGCTACCTCTATTTAATCAGCACACTTAGCATGGCCCATGCTTGGGCTCATGGACTACCCAGTGTCATTTACTGTCTTAAACTGTTAACATTTTGGACCATATCCATATTGTAGTATACTTTTAGATTACCCACTACTCTAGCTCCATCAGGATAGAGTTTAACTACCTTTTCTTATGACAAATTGATTTGCCCACATTTTTCAATGTTTGTGAATATGAAATATCTCCTATGAAAAAGAAGAAAATAAATACAATTTTTTTAAATTATAAAACTCTGGGTTAGCTTGACCTTGTTAGCATATATTGTGCTCATAGAATCATAGAATTGTTTGGGTTGGAAGGGACCTTTAAAGGTCAGCTAATCTGAACTCCCTGCAGTAGTAGGTCATCACTAACATACAAATCACTAACATACAAATCACTAACATACCAGCTCTAACAACATGCTTTGGATCCTCCTAATTTTTGATAATTAGCAAGATGTGTAGACTTTTGCCAGTAACAAAAAGATACATGACTTATTTTTCCTGGTTAAATTCTCTGACAGTAATAACAAACACATTCCAAGAATATTCACCATGCAGAGAAGTTTCATCAAAATTTCTCTAACTATTTCCGGGGAGAACTCTTTGATTTGTGTTCTTGATCAAGAGAAAAAGCATCTTTTGATGTTTCCTTTCAAATTGTAAACCCTGAACACTATTAAAATATTTTCATATGACACCAAACAGTAGGGTTTTCTTCTCCCAACCTCATTCTCAGAAATGGTTGAAATATTCAGACAGAAATGGTAAGATATAATTTGGGTAATAGGTGGAATAGAGAACTTTGATTTAAAACTGGGAAAAATTAGAAAAGTTCTCAGCAATTGGAATTTTGCACAAGAAGCAGAGCTCTGTCAAGTTTGTCATGGACAGCTTTGCCTATAGATAATGACTCATGAGACATTTTTGTCAAATATCTCATACTGAATACTTGCTGAATTATTTGTATAATTCCCATCAGCAAGTTCTTTAGAAACTGCCAAGCGCTATTTGTTCTCTTGGGTTATGTGACTAATTTTATTATGCATTACTTATAATAAAAACCATTAAGCCCCAAGCAAGGGTTCTGTAGGTATGGCCAAGTACACACACACTTTGCTCATAGCAACTTGACATGAAACAGGTCCCAACAATAGTAGGCAGTGAAGAACAAACTGCACGTGTCAATGAACATAACAGCACTAGGAATCTGCTTTCATGCTTCCCTGGCCCTGTCCCTCTGCCAGTAGTTGATCTCAGTGACAAGTCCAGGCCAAGTGCATGTAGCTTGGGAGTACTAAATCATTAAAGGTTGTCTTAGAGGCAAATAAATCCAGTGTGTGTGTGTTCACCTATAGATACAGAGGCACATGTGTGTTTCAGTTGCTTTCTATGCTCCTCGGCTGCAAGCGCAGGAGGGCGAGGCTGCAAATGCTCTGCCATCAGCAGTTTCCAGGGTTTGCATGTAACTCAGTAACAGAGACTTGTTTACAGTTCAGACTTAAAAGCATTTATACAGGCTGTCTGAACTTGCTGAGGATTCATAAATCATCCTTCAATAGCGGTTGTGACAGTGATTGCAAGTAAAATTGTCCCACATGTAATAGCCAGATCCTCATTCCTGAAAAGTTTTGTATCTATGTATTCAGCTACCTTTAAACAACCTGTGCAAAGAGTAAACTATAAACTTCTATATTGAGGAATTAATGACCCATATGTGTTCCCTTAGTGAGGTTGCAATCTACTTGCCCTGTATGTAAGATTCAGCCCAGCAGGGATTACAATTAAGAGAAATCTGTTTCCTGAGGAGTAAAGGCAAAATTGTTCTTTTGGCTTGTGGCCCTGATGTTACACATGAACTTTGTCCCCTTAGAAGGCCTATACTCTTCCTGACAATACCCCCACTGCTTGATCAAAGGTGACTTTTGAATTCAGTGAATAACATCTGCTATGCAGGCTCATGATTTGTCACCTTGGGAATGGTCTTGCTGTGATAAGATCAGAGTTCTTGGAACAAAAATTACCAATACATATTTGAAACAACATTTATCAAGTCCTCCAAGTGAAGCAAGCTTGGGGTGGACCAGAATACTGAATAGAGTATCTTCAAAACTTAAGAAATACCTGCAGTGAAGAGCAGGAGTCATTCCTGCATGGTCTTGTTTACTGTGATTCCTAGATAATTGTGATTGTATGCAATCACTTCGGTGACTGACCTAAGTCCTTTCAGTATCAGAACTGAAGTTAGTCTAGATCAGCACAAGGCTAAGGGAAATACTTCCGGAGATTCTTTACTCAATGAGAATAAAACAGAGCCACTTTGCTCATTTCCACGACTGTAACCCTGAGTGCCCCAATTTATAGGTTCTGAAACTGTCTTATTTCACTTTTTTGCTGATGTATTTTCTCCCCCAGGTCTATAAGAAAATCTAACTAGTGGGTTACTTATTTGTTTTTTTTGCCTGTGGACCAGCAAGTGTGGGGAAAACCATCATAGAAACAGCGTATGTTTTAGGACCAGTTACAGATATTGAATAGTTCTTATGGGGGCAAGCATCCTAAGAACTAGAGGTTGCCAAATACTAAATCAGGCAGTAATATGATTTTCCACAGAATCCCAGAATGGGTCAGGTTGGAAGGGACCTGGGTCATGTGATCCAACCTTCCTGTTCAATCAGGGTCTTCCTAGAGCAAGTTGCACAGGATTGTGTTCACACAGGTCTTGGATCTCTCCAGTGAGGGAGACTCCACAACCTCTCTGGGCAACCTGTTCCAGTGTGTGGTCACCCCACAGTAAAGAAGTTCTTCCTCATGTTCAGGTGCAACTTCCTTTGCCTCAGTTTCTGCTCATTGTCTCTTCTCCTATTGCTTGGCACCACTGAGAAGATCCACCTGGATCCATCCACCTGGCAGCCTCCCTTCGGATACTGGTAGTTATTGATACGTTTACCTCTCAGTTGCTTTTTCTCAAGGCTGAGCAGGCCCAGCTCTCAAACTATTCTCTCATAAGAGAGATGCTCCAGTCCCACAGCCATCTCTGTAGCCCTCTGCTGGACCTGCTCCAGGAGCTCCATGTCTCGGACTGGGGAGCCCAAAACTGGACACAGGGCTGAGTAAAGGGACAGGATCACCTCCCTCAACCTCCTGGAAATGCTCTTCCTGATGCACCCCAGGATACCACTGGCCTTCTTGGCCACAAGGGCACTGCTGGCTCATGGACAGCTTCTTGTCTGCCAAAACCCCCAGGTCTTTTTCCACTGGGTTGCTTCCCAGCAGGTCAGACCCCAGCCTGTACTGGTGCCTGTGATTATTCTTCCCTAGGAATAATCTACATTTTTGTAGGCAGGACTCCACATTTGCCTTTGTTGAACTTCATCAGGTTCTTCTCTGACGATCTCTGCAGCTTGATGTCCAGGTCTTGCTGTATGGCTGCACAGCACTTGGGGATTTGTCTCTCCTCCTGCTTTATATTGTCAGCAAACTTGCTGGGGAGGCACTCCATCCCATTGTTTAAGTCATTGATGAACAAGTTAAACTATTTTACCTACTTTCTGTGTGATGCCTCAATCAGTTACCACACTTGTATCCTCAAGTCCATAATATAATGAATTATCATTATATATAAATTATCATGTATATAATCCCCATTTTTATACATATAGTTCGTGTGTAATATATATGGTTTTCATATTACTTTGGGTTTGTAAAGCATGGAATGTCATAGACAGTATTAATTGTTATTGTAGCAGGTGGCCCTGGGTCTGCCAGGTGTGTTGAGACACTGTGCTTCATTTGGTGGAAAACTAGGAATGGTAACTGAGCCACAGAAGGAGATGAGAGGGTAATGGAATTCATAAGAGCACCTGATTTTTATTGATCCATGGATCAATCAGTCTCTGCTTCAGCCCTGGTTTAAAGATGCAAGAGATTACTATGAAATTGAACAAGAAAATCATATTTTTTTCTAAATACAAGCTGTAATACTTTATATAGCACTATTAAAGGGAGCAAACTGTGATTTCCCATCCAACTTCTTTGATTTTTTTTTGCTTTGTGGTTTGGTTTTTTTGTTTGTTTGTTTTGTTTATACAAACCCCCCCCCCCGTGATTATTTGATGAACATATAATGCACCAGTTTTTCTGCTGCCCTTAAGTTAAAAGAAGCACTTATCTTGTATCTTGACAGTTTGTCAGTCTGGAGCCTGCTGTTGGGTGTGATCTCACAGGCACATGATGAATGAAGGTATCACTGTCTTGCCACTTTGCGAGGAGTGTGTTTTGGCAGCATCCACTTTGTTTCTCTGTCTGATTTACTGGGAAATAGACTCACAGTTTTAAAAAAAAATTTAATGAGATGAGAGTATTTCTTCCCTCTCATATTTTTTTTCTCTCCATTTCCCTTTGCTATATTAGTTTGCTGGAGAGAACGAGCAGACAAGTCTGTGTCTTGTCCATAACAATATTTCTGTAATTCATGCTGCAAGGCACCCTTCATGAGCAGCTACATCCAGGGGAAGCAAACACAGCACTGCTTGGCTTTACTGCAGAAAGAAGGAGAGGCTTGAGTGTCATGAGCAGTTCACACCACCCCCTCTGTATATGCCAGTGCGATTAGAAGAAAATAAAACTCAGGATTTAGGTGTCCCATTGCCTTAAAGAGGTTTAGACTTGGACAGGTAGGGGCTAGCTGTAGCAGGAGACAGAATTAGTACTTTGCTGAAGCCAGGCATGTGTTCCTTTCTCTTTCTCATGACCTTTCCTAGCTGTTGCTTTGTTATTCATCACAGTTCCCAGCTATGACTCAAACTTTTTGTTGAAACACATCAAAGAATATTTTATCCCAGCCATGAGCACGCATCTCATTCATGTGGTGTGTTTTAAACTATTCCACAACCTCTTCTTACAGAGGGCTTTGTTCCTTTGTCAGAGAAATTGTTCATCTCCCTAGTTCTCGGGACAGTAAAAAAACCTCTTAAAAATGGACTTATCTGTTTCCAGCCCCAATTGTGGCTGGCTAGGATATATCAGTTTTCTACTTAAAGAAGGAATATGACATTTTCAGAAGGAATTCATTCTCAGTTAAATAGGGCTTGAAAGTGGGACAGCCTTGCATCTCTTATCTTGTTCTCACAGCGTGTGGTGGAAAAAGGCTTTTGCAGTCTGTGCAGGTGTCTTGCTTAGTTTGGCTGTCCAGGGGTTGCTTATGGCATATCTGTTAGCCAAAGAAAAAAGCAATACAAGTATAATTTGGGTTTGCAATTGCCTATGAAAAGCTGTACAAATATTTAATCACCAAACTCATATGAGTGCCAGAAGGAATTATTACTACTGGATCTAGATAAGAAAGTCTGGATTATTTCTATGCAAATGCATGCTATTGTCACTTGGTCAAAATTACCAAGACTGAGTGATGAAAGCATAGTGAAAACACAGACAGGTCTGGGCTTTATTTCAAATGTGAGTTTCTAGTTTCCTGTGATTTTTTTCTTCTTACTAAAGCAAACAAAAATTCCAAGAAACAACAAAAGGATTTATTTATTTTCCCCATGTTTTTCTAGTGAATTTTTGTTACGATTTAAAATGTGTCTTTGTAACCATTAACAATCTCTGCACTGATCTGACTTACACCTAATCCCAAATACTGAGTTTCAATTATCTTAAGAATAATTCTTCTTTCTCTGTTTAAAAAGAAGTCTCCTGTGGATAATAGCCTAGATGAACTGTAAAGGAATTACAGGTATCTGTAATGGAAAATACCATTATATTACAATGAAAAACTGAAAATAAATTGCCAATATTATTCAACCTGAAACACAGAAGAATTTGGAAGCACTTGCTTGAGGTACTGCAAGTGATGAAAGTCTCAGAGAAATTGTTTTCACTTTGCCATATTTTAGTAAAACTCAGTAATATGTTAAAGGGCACTAAACTGAAGATCAATAAAAAGAATTTTATAAACCATGCATGGCTGTGGCTGTGGTTGGGTGTTTGTGTGCATGGGGAGAGAGGGAGAGAGAGACCTAAGTCCTGCCACATTTTCTACAATGCAAATAAATAAACAAACAGGTTGTGAGTGGATTAAGGACTAGATATTTCATGAATGTGTGCTATGTTCTGATGTGTTTTCTCCTTTTCACTGGCATTTAGTTCCTAAAAATCTTAGTGTATCAAATTGCATGGTGTTACAGCAGCCCTTCTTGCCATGCAGTACAGAAATGCAATATAACTACAGATCTCCTTAGTAAACTCTAATGCCCATTATTAGTTTGTAATTTAAGACATGTGAATTCACTGCAAGTGAAGGGAGAACAAGAGGCTTCACTTTAATGGATATTACTTATGTATCTCATGACAGTTATAAATCATGTAACTGCTAATTTGCCATCTAGACATATAAAAGGAAAAGTTTTCACAGCCAAATATTTTTCTTTGCTTTTCTTTTGTAAACAGAAGATAAAAGAAACACATGGACTCTTTAAGAAAATCTACTCTTAACTGAGCTATTCATTACTTAAGAATTTGGGTTCAGCTCTTCAATGAAATCCATCATTTTGGGTTTTGTTGCAATATCTATCTCTTAAAACAGTTTTAGTAATTTCTTTAACCACTAAAGTGTTCCCTGCTTGTGAAAATCACTTAAATATTGACACAAAGGTACTTTGATCAGGAAAAGATGATGTTTCAATCACTGCTAGGTAGCAGCTGACCTAAAAGTTTCTAATTTTTTTTCTTTACACCAAAAGCATAGAATACTTTAGCCATTTTATCTGTCTTACATAAAAAGCGTGCAATGGCTTTAGGTGCTTAATATGGGTAGGAGAAGCATCCTTTCAAGTAATGGAAAAATAATAGGAAAAGCCAAAATGAATGTGCAGAGCTCTATAATAAATCTCTTTTTCCCCAGTATAATTTGGAAGTTCATTTCAGAGGGAGAGCTGAAGATAATTTCTTTCATTCCCCAGTATCATAAGAGCATGCGTTTCAGTGTTGGACATTGCCATGTAAAAGGGAAGTTTAAACTCATTCTGCTCAAGGGTGAAAATTCAGGGCAGGCAATGAGCTACAAGGCAGCAGGAACACCTTTCTCAGTTTGGCCCTGCTGACAAAAGGAAGGCAGTTGTAAGAGCATCAATAATGCTCAGATCATGACAGTGAGTATCTTAGGACTTTTCACAGAATCATAGAATTGTTTAAGTTGAAAAGGATCTTTAAAATCATCAAGTCCAGTGTCAAGTCAGCACTATTATCTTTACCACTAAGCCATGCTACAACCACGTTTTCGAACACTTTCAGGAATGGTGGCTCAACCACTTCAAATAACCCTTCCTTTTAATGAAGGTTTTTTTCCTGATACGAAATATAAACATCCCCTGGCATGACTTGAGGCCATTTCCTCTCATCCCGTCACTTGATACTTGGGAGAAGAGACTGACCCCGACGTCTCTACAACATCCTTTCAGGTAGTCCGTAGAGAGTGATAAGGTCCCCTCTGACCCTCCTTCCCTCCAGGGAAAACAGCCCTAGATCTCTCAGCCACTTCTCATATAGCTGTGCTCCAGGCCCTTCACCAACTCCGTGCCCTTTTCTGGACACACTTGAGCACCCCAGTGTCTTTATGGTAGTGAGTGGCCCAGAACTGAACAAAGCATTTCAGGTGCAACCTCACCAGGGATCAAGCAGGACCTGCCTTTCCTGAACCCAGGCCATCTGGGCCTGATCCCCTGGTCCTGCACATTCTGTGGGATGGCACTCAGGATGATCTGCTCCTCCGTGGCCCCAGGGTCAACTGACAGGCCTGTAGATCCTCAGACCCTCCTTCCAGCCCTTCTTGTACGTGGGAATTACATCTGCCAACTCCTTGTCAGCTGGGACCTCCCCAGTTAACCAGAACTGCTGGTAAATGATTGAAAGCGCTGCAGTGAGCACTTCCACCCGCTCTGTCAGTACCCTTGGGTGGATCCCATCCATCCCTGTAGGATTGCAATTGTCTAAGAGGTGTAGCAGGTACCTGACTGTTTCCTCTTGGGTTATGGGAGCTTCATTCTGCTCCCCATCCCTGTGTTCCAGCTCCGGGGGCTGGGAACAAAGAGAACAACTTGTCTTGCTATTTTAAAAGATTGAGGCAAAGAAGGCATTGAGTCTCTCAGCCTTTTCTTCATCCTTCGTCACTACCTCTCCCCCCACTTCCAATAACAGATGGAGACTCTCCTTAGCCCTCCTTTATTTGCTGATTTATTTACAGCACAATTTTTTGCTGGCTTTTCCTGCTGTAGCCAGATGAAGTTCTAATTGGTTTTTGGCCCTTCTAGTTTTCTCCCTGCATAACCTCGCAACTTCCTTGTAGTCTTCCCATGTTGTCTGCTCCTTCTTCCAAATGTCATACTAAATTCCCTGTTAAGCCAGACCAATCTTCTTCCTCACTGGCTCATTTTTCAGCACATGGGAACAGCCTGCTCCTGGATTTTTAGGATTTCCTTCTTGAAGAGGGTTTAGACTTCCTGGACACCTTTGTCCTTCAGGACTGTTTCCGAAGGAGCTCTGTCAAACATTCACCTAAACAGGCCAAAGTCTGCCTACTGGAAGTCCAATTCTGCTGACCAGAAAAGAAAACTCAATAGTTTGCTAACCACTGGCCATCGCATCACCCACCAGTTCTCTGTTCACAAGAAATAGGTCCAGCAGGTGCCTCCCTTGGCAGGTTTACTCACCACCTTCCACACACTCCAGGAACCTCCTAGACTCTTTCCTGTCTGCTGGATTTTATTCCCAACAGCCATCTGGTAAGCCAAAATCCTCCAAAGAACAAGGGCTAGCCATTCTGAGACTTCTCCCTGCAGGAAATAGAAATATTTATTTCTAATAGAAATAGAGTATCTCCTCTGCCTTTTCATCCTCTTTGGGTGGTCTATAACAGCCTCCCACTGTGATATCTGCCTTGTTAGTCTTTCCCCTGATTTTTATGCATAAATATTCAACCCTATTTTGCCATCATTAAGCTCTATACAACTGAAACCCTCCCTAAAATACAGGGCCACTCCACTGTCTCTCCTGCCTTGCCTATCCTTGCACTCCAAATGTGTGAGTCACCTCACCATTTCTCTGTGATGGCAACTATGGCATCGTTTTCCTGCTCCACAAAAAAAGGCTCTTACCTTTCCTAGAGACAGAGTGTATTCTGTAAGAATTCTCTAATTAGATCTGCTATTTCGCTGTTTTCCTCCTTCTGTTGATTTTGCTGGTCTCACTCTGGGCATTTGGTATTCATTAGCTATGAGTGTGCTGAGGACCTTATGAAGTCAATAAACTGGCACACCAGTTCTGTGATTCAGCTAAAAATCTTGTGTTGAAATCTAAGGCCAAATAATCTTTCTAACCTACTCAGTAATTTCAAACATGTCTCATATAAACTGCTATTCATGGAACATTTACAGCTACAGATGGCTTGCAGTCAGGAATAGTTTTCCTATGAATTTCCTTATCCCAGGGTGTTCATTTCATCTTGTCCTTTGCCAGCTGGGTGCAGCAAACAACAGTTAGTTACCCACTTCTCTTTATCCTTCTAGCCACCGTGTGTGGGACTCTCCTGCTTTTGTTAGCAATGATGGAGAGTAAACAGTGTTCCTTTGGACGCCATCTCCATGCCCATCTTTTTATACTGGATAATGGATTGGGCTAGTGCCTGTTTGTTTGCTAATGTAGCCCTTTGCACTAGGTCTCACTCTGCCAGGTTTGTGGTGCCTGTAGCCAAGCAGTTGTGGCCCCATATTATGCAAGACAGCTCTACTTGCACTGCCCATAAATCCCACTACTCTGGCAGTTTGCAGAATTGAGCAATTCCAGAAAAGCTTACAGGACCAAAGCTTACAGCTGTTTATGAACAGCTTACAGGCTGTTCATAAACAGCAACAAAACAAGAGCAGAGGAGATGAATAATGCCAATCTTCCCTCTCAGCTATATATATGTGCATGCACTGAGTAGCAAGAGCCCATGTTTTCTCCTTAGTTATCTCCAATTATCAGCTAAAAAGTCCGTCAGGTAGTATGAGAGACACGTTTGGCTTCAAGAACAGGCTGATGATTGCTTAAATCACAGCCCAGAGGTACTTGCTTGAGAGTTTTACCTTACTTCCTGCCATGGTCTCTGTCCAATAATGAGTTGTCATGCTACACAGCTATCTACACCAGCCTGCCTTATCTGGTGCAGGATATACTCCTAATCAATCTGTGCAGTCCGTGTGCCCTCTGTTGTCTTCAGTCATGATTCTGTGGCCTGCAAACAGCTTGGAAACACAAATTTAAATCTTAAGGTGTGCAACAGTGCATTAGCTGTATTTCTTATGTTTAATGTGGGATAAAGTAACATATTTCTAAATTTAATGTCAAAGTTGTTTTTAAGTTACACTTGGTGCAGAGCTGGGTGCTGTTGATGATGATGACATTTCATACAACCCCCATTGGGACTTACAGTGGAAGGAAGCAGAACTGTCCAAGAGTTCCCATCTCAGTCCTAACTCTGGTAATTTCATAGAGAATAAAGGACTTGAGAGGTCTTGTCAGGAACAAACAATATGCCTGTAATTGTTGTTAAGAATGTTTAGGTGCTCTTTGACCCCTTTTCCTTCCTGAATAGCACGTGTAACAAAAACTGAAACTGAGAGAACCTTTCCAAAGATGAACTATTTTTGAATATTTTTCTGAACCTGGGCTTGAACAGTCATTCTGTTGAATAGCAGAAGTGCTGATTTTCCTTTTTTTCACACCTTTAAGTACTGTGAAGATATTTTTGTGAGTGCTCTGGTTTTGCTGTGATATGTTGTGCAGTGGAAAATTCTTCATTGCACTTGTAATGTCCTTCTGTCTTGGACTACCTGTAAGGTCCCCTGACAACTAAGGATCAGAAGGAAATTATGAGTTTCAGCTGTTAACAGCTGTTGGTTTTGTGTGTGTAAATGCTAATAACATTCTACCCCAGTGGGTGGATGAATCTGTCCTCCCAAATTTGGCAAAAGTTTTCGTTCACCTAGCCCAGAAACAGGACATTATTTTTTTCCCCATTTCACAAGGGTGATGTTTCATGTGGATCAACTATGTGTTATTTTCACTGAGACAGTTGGGATATTTTGAGCTCTAAGTAACTTTCACATCTCCAGTTTTGCTGGTATGATTTTCTTTGCTTATTCATAGTTTTTTGAAAGGGCTGGTTCTCATTACTGATGGATAAAGTGTGCATTCCAGCTCAATATGAAATAGTTGGGTAGAGAGAACAGCTGTTGATACTTCCATAATAATTTAGAATGTCAGTGGGTTGTAGCTACAAAGCAAATGAGCCAGATTGTGCACGTTAACCACACTGAGGTTGAATTTGCCTTTAACCAGTTTTGTTCCCTTACACAAAGAACATTACTACATGAATAGTCCCATAGGTCAATGGAAGTACTTATAGACACAGTGCTGTTGATAGGAAGCTGGCAGAACCTCATTCTTTACTCTGAATTTTCCATTTGCCTCTACTGAGCTAGTTTTTCTCCCTTCAGGAAAGCTACCCTGAGCAATTAGAGCTGTGCTCCAGTTCAGCTGATAACAGTAGGCATTTTTGTTGTACATGGTGTATTATATGGCAGAGATTACCATGCTTGGTCTGTAGGCAGCTGTGTTAATCTGCAGTTTAGAACCACACACTATCTCCTTCTCCTCCCCCCCTGCCAGTACTCTGGTGCCCTAAGACCATGATTAGCAGGGCATGCATGTCTTTTGAGCCCAGGTTCGCTTTTTCCCCTGTTAAAAGTGGCTGCATTTCTCCCTGAACTGCAAGGACACACAACTGCTGTTTTGAAGAGCTAATCACTGGTCTTCCCCAAATAGCTACATTTACTGATGCATGGAAACAGAAAATAAGAGCAGAGAGGAAGCATTATGGAATCCTATTTTTTTTTGTTGAGCAGAGCAGCCCACAGTGCAACGCTCATCAGTGTTCATGACAAGTGGCCTTCATTGCCACACAAAATTTTATGCCGTTGGTAAACCTGTCTGGAGCCCATTTGATTGCTATTAAATTTTCCTTTCTTACCTGTCAATGCATTCCTATATTCTAAAGAGTGTGACAGAAAGAAATGAAATGAAGTAAACAAAATAAATAATTTTGACAGAAACACAAGATTTGCATTGCTAATCTAAACTGATTGATCCCTGTGAATTTATATTTTGGTAAGACTCTCGTTTTTATAAAAACAGATTTACTAGAACAGGGATTCATGGCATTTAAGAACATTTCCTAAACTGGCAGCTACTGGAGCAGCAGAACTTTCCAGAGTGGTGTGTATTTACAGGCCTGATTGCCTGAGAACAAGAAACCTCTCTTGATGAAATGTCATGACCTTTCCACATCAATTTGTCATTGTTAACTTTCTGATATGCTGAAAGTAGCCTTTAAAAACAAGAGGTGCCATTGCCTTGTAGTTTTAAAACATTTAGTCTCGCCTACAAAAGCTTAAATGATCAAAAGGATAGTTTGATTACAAATATTAGAAAAAAAAATCCTTAATGCTTAATGTCTGCTCTGTAATTACAAACCATTGTCTATAAAGTAGTAGAAAAGATCAAGATTAAAACTTCCAGTGATTTTATTTTACTGCCTTCAATTCCTGGTCACTGTTTAGCTGGAGTTACTTCTTTCAAAAATCACCTTTCTGTCAGATCTTGCTCTCTAACCTGAGATGATTTATAATACTATTCAACTTGATGCTTGAATGGATGTGGCAGTGGAAATGATAATATGCTAACTTTATTCCATTATTTCATTGCTATTGGTTCAGTTAGTTTTTCTTTTGTGTTAGCATGAATATAGTCTATTTCAATATGTGAAAACCATGTACCCATAGGAATTAATTTAATGGATTTTTCTTTTGACAAAAGTTTTGTAACACTTTCAAAGCAATATCCTTTAATAAAACAAAAAGCTTCCCAACTAGTGGTACAGGGAAATACAATTCAGACTAGTTTAATCATTTATGAGCTAGTGTATGGCCGCTTTTTAAATATAAGTTTCTTCAGTTTTTATCATGTTTGATTCATAAATGTATTACTTCACATTAGGCTACAGTGAATTACCATCAGCACGTTTTACTTGTCTATATTATAGCCTCTTAAATATAATTTATGTCCTGATAATGAATGTATGGATTCATAGAACCCTGAAGCACTCCCCCTTAATCCAGATTTTTCTTGTCTTAGTTGAACCTTTTCCTCTATGCACATCTGCAGCTCTCTTCTCCTATCTTATTTGTCACCTTGGTAGACCCAACTTTTGGCAGGGCAGAGTTTTACAAAGGCAAATGCAGGATTCTGCACCTGGAGGAGCATAACCAGCACAGGCTGGGGGCAACCTGCTGAAAAGCAGCTCTGTAGAGAAGGTCCTGGGGGTCCCTGTGGGCAACCACCTGTCCATGAGCCAGCAGTGAGTCCTTGTGGCCAAGAAGGCCAATGGTATCCTGGGGTGCATTAGGAAGAGCATTGCCAGCAGGTCGAAGGAGGTGATCCTGCCCCTCTACTCAGTCCTGGTGCGGCCTCACTTGGAGTGCTGTGTCCAGTTCTGGGCTCCTCTGTTCAAGAAAGATGAGGAACTGCTGGAGAGGATCCAGTGGAGGGCTACAAAGATGATTAGAAGCCCCTCTCTGATGAGAAAAGGCTGAGTGAGCTGGGACTGTCTAGCCTGTAAAAGACCGAGGGCAATCAATTAATCAGTTATCAATACATGCACATATCTGAAGGGTGGATGTCAAAAGGATGGTGCCAGACTTTTCCAGTGCACACGGGCGCAAACTGAAACACAGGAAGTGCCTTCTGAATACGAGAAAAACTTTTTTACTGTCAGGGTGACAAAGCACTGGAACAGGCTGCTCAGAGAAGCTGTAGAGTCTCCTTCTCTGGAAGAATTCAAAACCTGCCTGGACATGATCCTGTGCAACCTGCTCCAATGCTTCAACAGTGACATTGAACTCGATGGTCCCCAGAGGTCTCTTTCAACCCCAATTCTTTTGCTATTCTGTGTTTCTGCAAATATATTCAGAAGCTGAAAATGATCAAACACGGGCAGATTGTTTATTGTCACTAAAACATAGCTGTAAAAATTGTTTAACCACTATAGTTGTCACAACAGGGGATTGACTTTTCATCCCAATGCACTGTGTATTGGTAGCAATGGTGATATGTTCATATCTGTGTATGGAGATATCTTCATTTCCTGAGAAATCAGGGTGTTGGAGGTGGATACAAATTAAAACACTTGCTATGATATGATATAAAGAGCAAAATAAGTGAAAGGTGAACAGAGAGGCAAACTCTTCCACTAGCAGGAGGATATAATCTAGGCATGTTCGGGTGATGACATCGTCTGTTACATGATATGGGAATGACCAGGAAAAATCCTCTGCTCAGGAGCACTGGCATGGAGCTGTGACTTGCACAGGATGACAGAGGGAGCTTTGTTCTGTAAGGATTTCGGGGAATCTTGTGCATAGCATTAAGTGCTTACAGGAAGAAATGGTATTAGCAAATGTTAAAACTCATCAGGACTTGCAGGAAGATTATAAAACATGCCAAAACAAAACAGGAACAAAGAAATTACCTGCTTTGCAAAATTCTGTGTCTTATTTGTGTGAACAAAGTACTGTCTTATTTTCCCCTCCCCTACCCCACAGAAAATGTGTCATTGGAAATTTTGTATGGCTACAAACACACAGACTTGTAAAATAGGAATGGTAGCTGGAACACATATAGCAGAAGAATTCTACTCATTTTTACAAATAACAAAGGATATCATCATTCTTCCTTTCACACGAGCTCCAATTTCCCTGTCACAGGTGCAGAATTTTGGATGAAGATTCTGATATTTGTTTCTGTTGCACTTAATCCACTGCTAGCAGAAGTTTCAGGCCAAGGAGTGGAAGTCAAGCTCTTTCATGAAACCTTTAAATTTCTGGTACTGCTTTTGTAGAAGCTTATGAATAAAAATTAAGAAAGGAATTTGATAATTGCTTGAAATCTGTATTTCATCCTGGACTCAGAGTGGTCATTTTTCCATCCAAATTAGTGTGGTTAAACTCCAGTTAGAGTCTGCCCTCAGAGCAAGTAGCCTTACTCCACACAAGCTAAATGGAGAGATAATATTCAGAGTTTGCAATTTCATATTAGAAAAAGCCCACGGATATTAGAAAATGTTGTGATTAGCATTTGTAATGGCATAATGTCAAAGGCAGAAACATCAGACTTATCTGTCTCTACCATGAGGAACAATGAGTTCTGCAAACAACAGAAGGCAAATAAATGAAGAATGATTTTCTCAATATCAAGTTGACAGTGAAAGAAAATTTTCACTGGGGACATTGTTGGCTGCTGTTACTTCATCTTACTTTTTTTTAGGTTTTTGGAGGAGTTTCTTGGAAGAGAAAACTCCAGGGAAGAAAATAATGTCAAATAACAAGACTGTCAAGAATAAGGTTTTTTATACAGTTTTAAATGAATTATCCTCAGCTGCTATTCTAATCTTTCTTTGCTTTATCTCAAACTTATGGCTTACCTAAGTAAAACAGTTTAAAAGTAAATATATTTTCAAGAATGCATTCCCTTTTTATGCGTATTTTCTCAGAGTCAAGCCAGAATTTTATAGCCTGTTCCAACTTTTTCTTTCCACATTTCATGAATGACAGCAGTATTTCTCTCTGGAGATTTTTGAACGTCCCATTA
>VZTN01037478.1:215849-316088 GCA_013400515.1 Erpornis zantholeuca | reverse complement strand
AAAAAAAAAAAACAACCCAAAAATGTTGGGCAGTGGTCATTGAACATGTGGAAATCTGACTACACAAAGTCTGCTCCAAGCCTAGGCAGCTGGACACTGGGCTGGTGCTTGTTAGAAGAGCTCCCTCACCCTTTTTTGAGGGTGGAAGTGGGTGCTGAGAGGACACAGATAATCCTACATCTTACAGAGGGCAAATTTCTGGACATGGTGTTACGTTTTTTTCCCCACAGATGGTCAGGCTCTTCTCAAGAGTCTGCTGCCCAGACACTGTGAGGTGTGATTACAGCTCAGAATCACATGCTCCTGCTTTGCACAAATGGATTCAGCCTGGATCCCATGCCAGGAGTCTGCCATGAATTTCAGTAAGCAGTCTTGTGGCAAGGCATTCTGGTCATTCATATCTTTGCAAAGTAAGCCATCAAGACCTGGCATTACAACAGTGACATGAAAGGTTGTTTTTGTAATAATTTTTTCTGTCTTCATTTTAGAAATAAAAAAAAAAAAAAGAGACTGAAGGCTTTTTTAAGTGTTAACTTAGATTTTCACTTCACTGTTCAACTAGTTGAGCATTTATTCCCACAATGATACATTACTCTGATGTAACCATGGTCTCACATTGTTAAGAACATGGGCAAACAGCTGTAGTCTGTCTCAGTCTCTCCTCCTCCTTTTGCTTCCTAAGAATAAAACAAATGTAAAACACCTTTATAAATAAGGGATAAAGATTTCAGTAAAGAAGTAAATTAATTATGTTGGCTCAAGGTGTAAACATAAAGCTTGCATAAAATTTAATCCAGTTTTGCAAGGCTCAATTCAAGTCTTTACTAGTACAAAATATCATTAAACTTACTAAGGCCCATATAATACATGTGAAAGCATTATTCCACCCACAAAGGATAAATGCCTTGCTTACCTGTTGCAGGCATTTTTTGCATGAAAAGGATATGCAAACACATACTCTAATAGTTTTAAAGATGAGCACAAACTGTAGGAGAGGAGATCAAATGCTTTACTTAGGGATTGCAAAACAGAATCTGTAAAAAAGCTCTTCTGTGTCTCTAATCCCCAGAGTTCATCCATGCAGTGTAATTTGCAGAAATACTGCAGGCTGGCATTCAGAGTGACAGACATAATGCAGGACCTTTTCTTTACTGAGAACTAAACATTGAAACAAAAATATTTTTGCAAAATATTTATCATATGGGACTATCACCTTACATCTTTTTCATTACAGTCAGGTTCTAGGATAATTATCTTATCCAGAACAGCAGTTAGAACTTGAAATCTAAAATGAAATAACTGAAACCTTAAAAAATTTATTCTGTAAAGCAAATAACCTGAAAAGGAAACAAACTTAAAAGCACAGTTAAACAAATTTCTCTCCTTGCTCCAGTTAGTAAGAATTTAAAAGACTGGACAACAGAATTTGGATTGCTAAATCCAGTGTTTGGATTAGAAAAAATAGAAAAAAATATAAATTAGAAATTATAACTGTTTAAATGATGACTCATAAGATGTTCAACAGCACGCTTGCTTTTGCTTTAGTCATATTCATTAGAAATACACGGACCACATAAGAAATGTAACTTTATTTAGCTTATTTATAGTTCCATACAAATTAAAAAGCAAATTTTCTTACTCAGCTTGAACAACAGCGTTCTTTTCTCCTATGTAAATTAATGTAGTGATATAGAATAACACCTTAGATGGTAACATGCACTCAGGCACGAAGCCACCTGAGAGTCCTACTTGCATGATTCACATCATACCAAGACAATGATGCAGTAGAGGTTTCTGTTTGCATGGAACAGCATGCAGACACAAGTTCTTCACGTTGAATAATTTTGGTTTTTTTACACCAGAAGATATTCCAGGCTTCTTTACATATTCAGTACAAATGTGTTAAGTTAGATCATGTCACTGCTGCAAAAGTGAGTAGAGGGGTAAAAATTCCCTTTCCCGGTATGCTTATTGTTCCTGATTGTTCTTGTTCTTCATGCAGGAATTGGGCTTAGCTTCAAAGTTCCAGCCCCATCTTTTCACATCGTTCATGGCTTTCTCTGTGACAGAGGAAGAGCAAAGTACCTATGGCTCCTGTTCATGGTAATTTTGTTAGAGGCAAAACTCATCTAAGAAGTTCCTGCTCCTTCAACCATTTACTCTTTCACACAGAGAGTGACATAAATATAGCTGAAGAGGGATGCAACATAAATGAGTAAAGTGAAAGGAGTGACTAGCTGGAAGTAAGCAGAGATGATTTTTTTTAAAACTGGTATTAACACTTGGAAAACATTAACATCAGTCTGGAGTCTTAGCATGGAATCTACAAAGGCTAGCACACTGTACATGGATGTTCATTGCAGGAGATGGGGAGCTGCAGACCCTTGCTTTTCTACAGGTTTTGAATACAAATCTCTGTACAGGAAGGAGTCACCTTCTCCTGCTGAGGATTTGACCTCCTCGCTGAGATAATCACTTCCTCCCTTTTGACTACAGCTCCAAAGAAAGAAGGATGCCAGTCTTTATATCAGCAGTTCAGCAACCCAAATGTTCATTCATAAGTAGACACACAACTTTTCTCCTACTTTTGCTAAGATAACAGCAGACTAAGCTAAAACCTCCTATCTCTCAGAGAAAAGTGGTAGGCTCTGGGCTAGTGGAGTGTCCTGTCCTGCCCTGGACCATATTCAGTTGCTCTTCCTAAAGCTTATCTATTTACTGGGTCAATATTCCACTAGGGCATGGATAGGTATTAGGCTGCAAAATTCTTGACCTTACATATTCTTGGCTCAGTACGTTTTGACACATGATACTGCTATATAACAGAAAAACCAAAGGACACAGCTTCCCACAGCTCCCAAGATACAAGATCCCATTACTGTCTACAATGCTTACCATTATTATTGCAACCTTAAAATAAAAATAACCAATGAAAATACTATTTTCCCTACAGGTTACATCTGACATAAGAAAAAATAATGCAACTGTCTTGCAGAGCAGAGTCCCAAGTTCTAAGATGACTAAGAGGAATTGATTTGAATCTATAGTGCAGAGTTGACTCACAATGGACCTCTTTGAAGCCTTGTATGCTGGAGATCAGATATTTCCTAGGAGATACCCAGAAAAGTGTTTGGTGGCTTCTCATATGCCTTCTGTTTTTAAGGTACTTGTGACTGTGGGGAATTGAAGGCAAAGATTTGGATGGCACCTTTCAGTGCTGTACTCCTGAAGGCTTTACAGTTTTTAAAAATACTTTATTGGAATGTTTTTGGAAGTGAGAATCGACTTCACTCAGAAAGCCAGCAAAAAATTGTCTAGCAGCTCTGATGGATTTTGTGCTGCTTCAACTTCCTGTTTTCATCTCTGGCTCTGTAAAGAGTTTGTATTAATTGCCTGAATTTCAATGTCATTTATATTGTAAACAACACATCAAATGCAGTGTATACTATCACTCAATATATTAGTTCTCCCAAAGAAGGCAAACAAAAGGCACAGGCTTTATCATTACATTTTCATTGAGGGCACCCCATTGGTTTTAATGATCTTTATAAGCTCACAATCCTATAACTGTGATAAGACCTATGCCAAATGATTTAAAATACCCTTATGCTTAAAATGTAGATATGGAGAAGCTAAAAGAAATAGAGTTTGAGATTAATTCAATTCCAGTGTGACAGAAATCTACAGAAGAAGAAATATCTATTATAAATATAGTGGAAATAGGAATTATTGGCTTTGATTATGGGATGCAAAGTAAATCACATTGTAATGCACTCAATCTTTTTAGATTTGTTGACTGTAATTTGTATATACTTCTCTCTTCCTCTATTAGGGTTAATTTCTCTGTATGTTTTCTTCTAAAGAGAAGATAAAGAGACATTAGATCTTATTTTTTAAAACATTTATGTTAGGAATGGTTATCTGGAAAAAACACCTACTGACAACAAAGACTTATATTTCCAGGGAAAATACTATGACTCTGAAAGGATCCAGAAAATAGGGCATATATACCCAGGTAACCTCTATTTCAAACAAAACAAAACTATTGGCCAAAGCAAACTGTTAAAATGAAGGTCCTAGGATTGCTTTGAGAATGCTCTAAGATGTTGCCAGAAGACACTCAGTATATGCACTATTATTAAAGTCACCTTTACAACAAAGAAAAATGCATAAAACAGGCATATATTGGTCTAAACAAGTCAGTGCAGGACTAGGTGACCTCACAGCATAGCAGATGTTAAGAAGTCATGCTTGTTTACAGAGAAAACAGTGCATTTGTCAACATACAATCCCAACTGAGAATGGACAATAAAAACAGTATTACTGAAGGTTATATTTATTTAGTAAAGAAGAAAATGTGCCTGTCAAAATACTTAGGACTTTCACACAGGCTTGACTTTCTCAGGAACAGCATTGTTTAGGTCCTTTGAAAATAAGCCTCTGAGTGATCCATTTAAAGTAAAAAAGAGAAATGTATTGCCAGATATTTTTATGTTTATTATAATTCACCATTCTCACTCTTTTGAGACATAACACATTCTGAAACCAAAAACTATGATAAAAATAATTCCTCTCTGATAGAATTTAAACAGACAAAGTGTATACTCTTAAAGGGTATACTCATAGAAAGCATGAAAAAGGAATTCATAGGAAATCTTAAGGAAGGAATCTGTCACTACACCAGCATGATTCACTTTGTTGTTGCCATTCTATCCTATATTTTAGTTAATTTAAAAATGAATGATTAGAACGTAATTTGTAGGATTGAAAACACCAATATCCATTTGGTGTTTCAACCAACAAAACTTCCAGCACTTGTCTACCCGGTACAGTTAAAATCCTGAGAACCCAATATATTTGTAAGCTGGCTTCAGCATTAATGTGAATAAAAATGGGGCACAATTATGATAAATATTTCTTGCTAAAATACAAAGCATAAGAGGAATAGATAAACTGTGGTTAGTGTTGGCAACTTTGAACTATTATTTATAGCAAATACATTCGTTGGTTTACCTAGTCTGTTCATATTCAGGAAAAAAACCAGCTTGATTTCTGCTTTTAAAGCTTGAAGTAAACAAACAAGGAGCAATCTTGGCTTCTAATTTTATTAGCAGTTGAACATATGAGAAATATAACTCTAGGTGGCAGAATGTATTTAGTTGTTCCAAAAAGACAATATAGTCAAATTAATGAGTTGCCATAACATGTGAACAGTCATGTGAATAAATACAGACTGTATTTAAACTAAGAGAAATATTCCATCCATGAGGCTGTCATTGAGAAAAGAAAACAATAAAAAAGAGATATTGTTAGCTTCAATATCTGTGGGTCCTCACTCACAGGCTTTCTGACTCTGAAGTCAATGCAAGTGCTTGTTTATAGGCAATGCAATTAAGCCATGATTTGCCCCTGGGCAACTGCCTGACTGTAGGGGAAGGATCCATCCTTCATTGATGGATTTTAAAGAATTGAAGGACACTAATAAATATTCTTCAGGAGAACAAGCACTGTTGCTGGTCATACTCCAGCAAAAATTGGTGATGGCTCTGGCTGTGTATAAGAAGAGCTTCTACCTTCTATTGCACTTCATGCAGATGGAACCAGAACCTTCCTTTGTCACAGATGCTTGTGGCTTGAATGAGCAAGTGTTTCACTGGATAAAAAACTGGCTGGTTGACAGCAGCTGAACAGGATTCAGCTGTGCCCAGGTGGCCATTGTATCTGCAATAATGTGGGCTTGATGATCTCAGAGGTCTTTTCCAACCTAATTGACTCTGTGATTCCGTGGCCAGCAGGAGGGAATAACCTCATGTTGTACCAGGAGAGGTTTAGATTGGGTATTAAGAAAAATTCCTTTGCTGACAGGGACGTTGAGCATTGAAATGNCTGGTTGACAGCAGCTGAACAGGATTCAGCTGTGCCCAGGTGGCCATTGTATCTGCAATAATGTGGGCTTGATGATCTCAGAGGTCTTTTCCAACCTAATTGACTCTGTGATTCCGTGGCCAGCAGGAGGGAATAACCTCATGTTGTACCAGGAGAGGTTTAGATTGGGTATTAAGAAAAATTCCTTTGCTGACAGGGACGTTGAGCATTGAAATGGGCTGCCCAAGGAAGTGGCTGAGTCTGCATCCCTGTACCCATTTAAAATACTCATAGATGTAGTGCTTAGGGACATGGTTTAGTGGTGGACTTGCCAGTATTAGGTTAATAGTTGTACTCAGGGATATTAGAGGCCTTTTCCAACCTAAATGCAGCTGTGATTCTGTGTGATGGTCCTTGCTGCCATCCAGCACCTCCACACAAGACAGACAGGTCATGATCTCAAAGGATGTGAGCTTTTGTAGTTGCTTTAGAAACAGCAGCAAAAATTACTATTCCCCTTAGATATTTATATTCCACTAGTGCAGGTATAATTTACATGCATGTTTAAACAAATATACCTATAGGCAATAGTAAGGGTGTAATAGGAAGACAACCAAACAGTAATGTCATTTTTGCAAAAGCTAAAAGAAACACATCAATCAGCTGCTTATGGAAAACTAGTACTGCTTGCTAGACTGCTCTGGTTACAGTTAACAACTCCTAAGTGATCATGAATAGAGCAGTTTGAAAGTAAAAATAATTTGTCCTTAGATTTCTTAATAATTGTATAATTATTACAAAAATGTACTAGAAAGAAATTCCTAGACAGCTCAAAAAATAAAGTGGAATTAAGAGATATGGGACCTTTCTACAGGTCAGAGTAAACATCCTTGTCAGCATGAAAAACTTTAGGTGGGAGGAAATGCATTGTTACATAACTTCTGCCCTGTAGGGAGAGAAAAATTCAAATGTAGCTTCAAAAGTCAGAGATGAAAAGTTTAAAATACCTTAACCTTCTGGTGTTAATTGAGGGGTTGTTCGTAATAAAATGTTTTGGGCGCTCCACATAAAGTTGTTTTGCAACTGACTCATTGGAGAAAGCAGATTCATTCATCAGAGAATAATTCAGCATGAAAACATCTCATAGTGATCATACTTTTGCTGAAGCTATGGCATGCCCTGAGGGAACTTTCAGTGGTTTCCTTCCCCAGGAAGGAAATGCAATGTAATGTTGGTGGTGCTGGCAGCCCTGTAAAGTGCTGTGCATGGATGATCTCCTCATGGTCATAAGAAGGAAAATATCTGAATTTCCAACTGATAGGAACTGGGTTTGAGTTATATAGATCCAAAGGGCTCCTGTTTCTTCTTCCATGTGCAAATGTGCAAAGAAGGAGAATTGGTGGGGGGACCACATGACACTTGTCCTGGAAAAGAAAGAAATGGAAGGCAGCACAGGGTTTCTGCAGACAAAGTGAAAAGCTGTGAACTTCACTATGAATTTATGAATCAAAATGTACATTTCTTGGCCCACTATTTTACTGAAGTTGCAAAATCATGTACTTCCTCATTCTGGGATTATATGCAAAATACAGCTGATTCAAAATCTAGATTACTATTTCTTTTTGTGAAGTTATATAGATAATAACTAAGCTAATTACCTGGATATTCCCATTGGGTAGGGAACAGATACATTTATTGTCAGCTGGAGATATTTTAGGGAACACAGAGAGTTTCAAAACTGAGTTTTCATTTGTATGTACGTATTGTTATTTGTGTAACTAAAAGCCTAATTATGTTGCTAGCAATTCATTTGCTGGAACACAGACAGGATGTGGTGTTGTACTCAAACTGAACATGCCTAGTTTGGAAGACTTCTGCTGGATTGCATAACTAGAAAATTTTATAGGTCTTGGACCAATATTAGAAAAATTGCCTTGAAATGCTGTTCTCCACTCCCTCATCTCTCTTACTCAAATCAGTAACAGATTTTCAGTTTTTATTTCTAGAAAGTAAGTGTTGTGAAGTCTTCCCACATTCACAATTTAAGACTGAAATCCCTTAAAAGAATTTTGCTTCTGGTAAATCAGGTTTTTTTATAATTGACTCAATGGCTGAGTCAAGTGTTTCGTTCCATGCTCACTATCTTCCACATAACCAAGGTAACAAACCCAGAAATATTACTGAAATATGGTAGTTTCACATTATATTAGAAAGTTGTGTACTCCAGAATCCTGATTTACTCTAATTTTTGTCATTCAGGAAACCATTCTTCATTGTATTCCATCACACTTAACTAAAGAATACAAAACACCAGCCAGACTTTCTTACAACAAAGAATTTAATACAGCAAAAAGCAGGTAGAATTTAAATTGCACTGTGAATTTGAGGCAAACATTTAGAATTTAGCATACTGCATCAGCTTTTAAGACTTGGGTAACCTTATTTTAGCATTTATTTATATTAAGATTCTTAACTATTTTTCTCTTGTTGGCTCTGAAATTGGAAGCCCAGTGCTAACAGACTATTAAAATACTGTGACAGAGATGCTGGAAACTTAATCTCAAATGATGCATATGGACAGGGAGTAGAAAGATATTTCTTATCATTTACTGTTGTAAATCATATGGCTCCAAACTCTTAAAACAAAATATACAAATATTTGGCAGTCCCCAAAAACTACCTTAATTAAAAGAAAGCTATTCATAGGGTAGGCTGCAATACAGTTATATGTTTCTGCTTCAAAACCTTGAACTGCTCTCTTACTAACCTTTTTGTTGCTGTGCCACTAGACCATAAAAAAGAAAGATTGTTTTATATAGAGAGGTTCTTGCTCAACTTCTGAGACAATAAAAAAGGAGGTCATAGGTGATAATTCTATTAGTGTTGCCTTGTTTATGTCATGAATCAATTTTTAAAAATATTTTGTACAAACCCACTGATTAAAAACATCAAACCCATGCAATTTATCTTGCATTCAAGCTAAAATTAAACTGTAATAAAATCCAGTCTTCTGTTTTCTCTAGGATTGATCAGCTCTAACCCCAACTGAGCAAAACATTTAAATACTTCTTTCTTACAAGGTCTGTTTATTTCAGAGGACTCCAAAGTATACTTTTGCTCAGTTCTTTTGATCTTCATTGCACAGATGGAAACAAACCTAGATATGTATATAGGAACATGTGTAAGCTGTTCTGCTGGAGAAGGTTTTGTGTGCCTTGGGGTCTTTGAGAACCCTTTGTCCTGTTCCCAGGGAAACAGCTGTAATACCTGGCACAGCACTCCAGCTGTACTCAAATTCACCAGTCTTTTTTTCACTTCAGCAGGGGAGCAGGACAAAATACTGAATACTGATTCCTAAAGTAATGATATCTTTTCTTTTCAGAATAAGGGGACAATGTGGATATATATGAGATGATTCCTTAACTCTTACAATAGCAAAAATGCCTTCTCTGTAGTGAAAGTTTCAACACTCTGATCTAAAAAATCAAACATGCCAGAGATTAAAATGCAAGCTTGTTTGTTAATTTCACAAGGAAACGGCTCTTTTTCTTTAATAAAGATTGATATATGCCTATAGTTCTTTTGCCTATAAATAAAAATTTTGTAAGCTACAAGAGTTTTGGTGAGAATCATGGTTAGATTTAGACAGTTCTTCAGTATAATCTTCTAGCCTGCATACCCAGGACAAGACAGACATTCTCAAACAATATCTGGATGACTGCCACATCCAGAGGAGATATATTGTTATCTGTGCTCTTGAGACATCAGCCCATGAATTATTACTTATTTTATCAGAAGCTGTTCCCTCATCCTTGGATAAATATAAATAAGAAACTTTAATAAGGCAAATGGAACAATCAGAGGCTGCTGTTTCTGAAGATGACCATATTCTCCTGTGACACCTCCATGAACTCTCTTCCTTGCTGTGCTCTCCTGGTACAAGAGTAATGCCCACACTGTGATCAAGTGCCACACTCACCTTCTGAAAAGTGAGAAGAAACCTTTTCCTGGCACCAAAGTAAAAATGCCAAATGACATGAAACTAGTTTAAAATAGAGATATTTCTGACACTTTTTACACTGTGTACCTGCTCTACTCTTTTAAGTAGCATTCACATTTGCCAAAACCACCAACTTACATGTAAGAGGCAATGGAGCAGAAAACCAAGGTAACCTAAAACCCTATGGAAGTAATCCCTTCCTTGGCCCAAACTGGTAACGCTGGAGTCATCTCTGTTTTTTCACTGTGGACTGATGAGACCTCTGTAACAGGATAGAAAATGCTGTATAGCATCACAGTCACAAATTTGGCCTAACAGGATTTAAACTGAGGGGCTATGGGGAAACTTGACTCCTTAGAGCAAAGTTGATGCAGATAAGTGTTTCCCACTATGGTGAGTCTATTGGCAGAGCTTAAGGAAGAAGTTGAAAGGCTAAGGAGTATTAGGGAGAGGGAAAGAGAAATAGGCTGGTGTAGTTACACCCTTCCAACCTTGAGAGAAGCTCAACAGGAGTCATAGGAGCCCCGCTCCTCCTGCTGCCTGGCAGAAAGAGGAGACCCAGTAGATGGGGAGGAATGTAAATGGGTCCCTAGTAGGGGAGGTAAAATAATCCCCTCCCAGCCCCCATCACCTTCCTAGGTGCCCTTACAGAATAGGTACAAGGCCCTAGATCCAGAGGGTCAGGCAGATGACACTGCAGAAAAAAATCTGTCTGGAGGGTATGCCAGTTGCACTCTGTCTGTCAGACAGATCAGAGCCTCAGGGATTGAGAGGAAAAGAAGGGCAGGTGCAGTAGGTGACTCCCCTCTGAGGGGTACTGAGGATCCTGTGTGTCAGCCTGACCCTTCCCACAGGGAACTCTGCTACCTCCCTGGGGCCCAGGGATGGGATATTACCAGGACACTCCCTGAACTAATCAGCCTTCTGATTATTACCCAGGATGCTGATTCAGAGAGTGCCTTAGGAAACAGCCCTTAATAACATAGGGGTGCAGGAAGGATGGACGTACTTAAAGAAAGAAATCTTGAAGGCGCAGGAGCAGGCTGTCCCTGTGGCACAAAAGATGAGCCAGTGGTGAGTTCGAGCATGAGGGAAAACAACTTCTCCCTCACCTTTGCTGTAGGCAGTTAGAGTTGCCACAGTTCTGGTACCTTCTCATCACACTGAAGTCCAAAGTGGGAGGTGGAAAGGCAGAGGAGGATTTTTAAAAATGTTTTTCAGGTCAGGATATCACATAATCAAGGACCAGAATATAGATGGGAATTTCCAGTCTGGGAGCAGTGAAAAGCCCTATGGATCCTGTACAGGCCTGATTGGCCCCCTTCCTGGTTTTGATACTGTGCTGACAGGTTTTTGGGAGCTATTCTACACAGCAACAATAATGATAAAACCAGAACCCAAAATTCGTAAACTACAGAGTCTCCTTTATAAGAACAAGGACAAAGTCACCTTAGATGACACTCTAGGTGTTGACAGACAGGGGATTGGATTTTTCTTTAATTTAGACTGAAAAAGATCTAAACCAGACAAAAAAAATAATATATTAGAGTAATTTTTATTCTCCAAAGTGCCCTTCACTCATGATATCTCAAATGGCTTAGGGAAAAAGATTCAGAGGTAAACTAATTACTAAGTAAATAAATAATTTTGTTCCAGCAGAGACTTCTGGAGAACTAGATTTTCCCTGTAAAACAGTGATTCTGGGAATGGTGCAAATTCTTGTTACCCAGATGCTTTCAGCAAACAGAGATGAATCCTCCCTTGCAGCACTCATGGGCTTTTCCGTGGCCAGGCCACCATTGCAGCTTCCAGTTTTTGGAAGTCTTTGGAATAAATTCAAGTTTCCGAAATTCTCCGGAATGCTGTCACTTTCGTGATAGGAAATGGTCTGTGTGAGCACAGCCTTAAAAACTGCTTGCCTTTGGGAAACCCTCTTGCTACTGTGCAAATAAAATTGATGCATTAAGATATGAGGGCTAATTTGGTGTTATTTTGTGAGGGGCTTTGCTTTTGTATGGCTCATTCCACATCTGTTTGCCTGGAAAGAATGACATCTGACCTTCTTACTTTCAACTGCAAACCAAAATCCACTTTCTGTGTTCCCATGCGCTCCCATTTGCATTTAATTTGCGATTTCTGGTGAAATTTTGTGAGGCCCTGGTCTGCAGAAATCAGCACCTGGGTCACTGAAGTGTCATCAGCCATGGTAAAGGAGCATCGGAATCAGAATATCGTCTTTGTGCCCACTTCCCACACCTACAGCCCCTTGGGAATAAGCAGAATGATGGAAAGGACTTGGGAATGTCAGTAGATGAGAGGCTGGACCACCAAGAAGCACTCACAGCCCAGAAAGCTGAAATGTGTCCTGGCTGCATCCAAAGCAGCGTGGGCAGCAGGGCGAGGAGGGGATCCTGGCCCTCCGCTCTGCTCTGGTGAGTTCCCACATGGAGCGCTGCACCCAGCTCTGGGGGTCTCAACAGGAAAAGAACATTGACCCTTTGGAGTCAGGAGAGTCCAGAGGGGGGGCACCACAATGATCAGAGGGGTGAGGTACCTTTCCTATGAGGAAAGGATTGTTCACCCTGAAGAGAAGGCTTCAGTGGAACCTAATTGAGGCCTTTCAGTACCTGAAGGGAGCCTACAACAAAGATCAAGAAAGACTTTTTACAAGGGCCTGTAGTGACAGGAAAGGCTTTAAAATGAGAGTAGGTTGAGATTAGATACTAGGGAAAAACTCTTTTCTGTGAGGGTGATGAGGCACTCAGCAGGTTGCCCAGAGAAATGATGGGTGCCCCAAATCTGGGAGTGCTCAAGGTCAGGCTGGATGGGGCTTTGAGCAACCTGGTCTAGTGGAAGGTGTCCTTGCTCATGGCTGGGGGTTGGAACTAAGTGATCTTTAATGACTCTTCCAACCAAAGTAATTCTATGATTCTATGATTCTATTCTATGATTGTATGATAAGGTAACCAACAGAAATGGCTTTGACAAGTTATAGGTAGAGATTAAAAGGTGGACTAGATTCTATGTGCAAAATAGTTTTTTCTGTTTTGTCCAATGAGAGATTGTGAATGGGCCTCAAAATGGAGGAAAAAGCTATTAATTTCTACTTAAAGCTGCTATATATTGCTGAAGAGGGATGAAAAGGTTTCATATAGAAAAGAATGTGACTGACCAGGAACATGTATATTACAGGAAGACACACATCCTGTGAAGTCACTGATGTTGCATTCACTTGCCTTGTGACTGTGCTTCCAGACATTCACTTTTACAGCTAAATCAAATGTTTGGTAAATGTGTCCAGACTGTAAACATATTGTGTTGACAGAGATAACAGAAATTTGCATCAAAGCAGTGCAGTCACAAGCTGTGTGTAAAACTAAAGCCAATCCTTTTCCAAATTTTTAGTGTCTGGACAATGTTTGCAGCCTGCAACAGCTGCTCTTTGTTGTTTTAAAATTTTGAAGTATACCACAGTACATGGGGTAAAACACTATAATCACATTTTTCTCAGAGTTTTCTCATGGTTTGCCTTCAGCTGCTCCTATAAATGAACAAAGTTTTTCAAGTCTTGTTACTCTAGACAGTACCACTGTATACATATGTTTATTGATGCATTCATGTATTGGAAGAGAAATGGCTTACAACCACAATTGTGCACCATCTGGGTAGTGTATGGCCTGGGTAAACCAGCAGTGGGTTTCTTCTCCTTGCAGCTGCACAACCCAGTGAAATGAAGCTCCCTCCTTGAAGCCCAGCTCCTCCCAGTGTTTTCCAGAGTCTGGACATCCTCAAAAGGGATAAAAGAAGGTCAGGGGAAGGTAGCCTACCTGCAGAGATGTGACCTCTTTCAGAAAGCCTTCGAGGCACCTGCATGGTCTCACTGTGTGATAAAAATTACCAATGGAGTAGTAAAATACAGGTGTGCCAAATACTTCTCATAGCAGGTAATTTGATGAAAAAGTTTGGACTTCCAAAAATTTATAGATGTGCATCAGGTCCCTAAACACAAAGTCTTAAGAAACCAAAATACAATAGCTTCTTTTTAAGACAGCTGTAAAGGAGAAGGACATACTCAGAGGATGTAATCAGGAGAACCAGCTTAAGCTGTCATGGAGCCTCACAGAAACACAGAATTTGGGGAGAAGCAGGGATCCTGGACTGCCCCACAAAGCCTGGCCAAGGGGCTCCCTGAGGGCTGAATGAAAGATGGGGAGCAGCACAGGGCTTGTCCCTGCAGCCTCAACTGCACCTTATGCTTTTTTCTTGCCTGTTACTCTTTTGCTAAGTCCACGTGCTAAGAACTGTCTGAGCCTCTGCTGGGCCATCAGGAAATGAATCTCACCTTTGCTGGCTATTAAAAAGCCTGTCTATTGTCTTAGATCTGTGTTTTTTGGAGCACAGTGGAGCTGCAGATGCTCCCAGTGGAGACTTAGGAGATTGGCAAGATGGTGTGGACAGGGAAGCCAAATACCATCTTCAGATGTTCCCCAGGTTGCCAAAGATGTGTTTTCATCACACAGTGAACAGACTTTATTCCTCTGCTGAAATATTCCCAGATACATTATCATGCCTAATGTTCCCTTTTGACCTCAAGGTCTTCTAATTATGTCTGATTTCTGTGGAAGTAAAAGATTGTAAGACCTGCATTTATAATGATCCTAATCAAGTCTTGAAGAACAAAACTGATAGTCTGTTTGCATTGCCTGCATGCAAATTGTTGGTCAAACAGGGTTGTGTTCTCAGTAGCAAACCTCATCGCTAGTAACATGGAAAAAAGAAAATTCTTCCATCAATCAGCTATCCCAACTGCCCTGGGAAAAGCTAGCTGGAGCCTTGCATTTCCTAAAAGACAAAATTAAATAATGTGCTGTGAAGTCAGGGTTTGTAAGCAACCTTGCATGACATCTGTGACACAGGTCTCAGTCAATCCTGTTCCCCAGTCCTGGCAACGTTTTTGGGTGGAGGGCATTGCCACAGGAGGCAGAGCTGTAGCCTGTGAGCCTTGATCTTCACCTGCAGGAGTTACAGACCAATAGCTCATGAGGGTGCAGGGACTCCTTTTAATAATAACAAACCCCTGAGGAGCTGAGGAAAACAGAAAAGATTTAATCAATGAAACCAGCTGCTTTTTACTCGTTGTGTGGTTAGGTGTTGTGTGCAGGTCACTCATTGTGTGGTTAGGTGTTGTGTGCAGGTCACTCATTGTGTGGTCAGGTGTTGTGTGCAGGTCACTCATTGTGTGGTCAGGTGTTGTGTGCAGGTCACTCATTGTGTGGTCAGGTGTTGTATGCAGGTTACTCGTTGTGTGGTGAGGTGTTGTGTGCAGGTTACTCGTTGTGTGGTCAGGTGTTGTGTGCAGGTTACTCATTGTGTGGTCAGGTGTTGTGTGCAGGTCACTCCTTGTGTGGTCAGGGAGGGGTGGAAGGTGCTTATTCTTCCTGTGGACCTAATCCAAGGAGTACCTTCAGAGCTTCTGACAGAAAGCTTTATTCACCACAAATTGTATTAAGTGAAGCATTGCTGCCTTTCAGCTGGGAAGGGCTGGACATCATTCAGTGAGCTCTGACAATAGCCCTGATGTTTTCAGGCCTGTCTCTTTCCAAGAGCAGCCTGCCTGTCCATGATGAGTGGTGCCACAGAATTTTTCACAGTATTACAGAGAGCACGCTTGTCACTGCTCAACTGAGGAACCCAGCTGTAAGGGGTTAGAGAACTTCTTTAAGACTTCCCATTAGGGTCTCAGTTTCTCCTTTCACCCCTCCCCTGTGTCTAATGCTTCTCTCCACCAGTCTGGTCTCAGGAATTGTCCTCGGTGGTGCCCCTTGGCTCCCCAGTGGAGGCTGCACTAGGAAGTGCTTCGGCAGTGCACTGACAGCCCCAGGCCAGGTAACACCACACCCCTTTCTCTTTTGCGTGTGTAGAGCCTCGTTTATCCTCACACTTTGAACAGCCACGCCCTGCTCCAGCACCTCCAAGAGGACAGCAAGCAGACTTTCCACTGGCTGCAGTGAAGAGAGAAGGGCATGTAGCCCACTTCCAGTCTTTCTGTGTCTGCACTGCTGGGACAGAGCCAAGAAAGCTGCAAAGACTAGGAGATTGCAGTTGGTGATTTTGTTATCAATGGGTTGGGGACATCGGCATAAATATACTCTTGATCCTATTGGTACTAGCAAGATACTGTTGGATAAAAATATGTTGTCCATCTCTACTTAGCCTTGAAAAAGTGGCAGATGCCAGGAATGAAGGAAGGAGCAAGTGACTTTGGACAGGGCTGTTCATGCTTTATCTGAACTGGGAACGATTTTCCCTTACAGTAACTCATGCACTCACGTGCTTCTTGAAAATGGCATGAGAGAATAGCCTAAACAGTGCAGTTCACTTCATATTTTTTCATGCAGACAGACAATACAGTTGATTTATAATTTACTGATCTGATTTTGAGCTCACCCATGTCACCCAAGAACCCAGATCACCGAAGCAAAAAAAGCTTGAACTCCCTTCCCCTGCACATAATTTTCTCTAGAGGCAGTAGTCCCTGTGGAAACAATCCAGTTATTTTGTTTTATTTCACAGTTTTACAGCCACCATAAACAACGTGAAACGACCTTACTTCAAAAGATTCTGGCACCTTGCCCTCTACTGCCTCAGGTCAGACTGAAGATAGGATGGAGTTCAACACAGCTGGGGAAAACACTCATGTGAACATGCTCACAGCTTAAAAGCAGTCAGGATTAAGGGCCATTTGTTTGTTGGGGATTCTTTAAAACTGCATTTTCCAGCAGAAAATAGGACACTCCAGTCCAAACCCTTTGCTCAAAGCAGGGTCAATTCAAGCAAGTTGCTTTGATATTTTTTTTAATCTATGGTAAATAACTTTTCTAGATCATCTCTTTATATATATATATATATATATATATATATAAAGGCACTTGAGAGGAAAAAAAAATCAAGCCAGAATAGATTCATGCAACAGTGAAGTAGAAAGCCAGTCAATATCCAGCTTCACTACATTTTTTCCTTCAAGCAAAAGTAAACAGAATGTGGCATTTTGCCTTGTACAGTGCTGTTACACTTACAGAAAGACCTCTTTTCTTTGGACTGAAAACTTAAATATCCAATAAAAACAGTGTCCACTGGTCAGCTCCCTTATATATATGGGCTGCAATTTCAGTAATTCTCTGTGCTGCTTGTGTTGAATAAGAAGTGGTACTAGGCCATGCACTGCATACACATGGCATGTTAAAGGGCTGACTCCAGTCAGATATGTAGGGAACAAAGAGTGGATTTCCACAATCTCTCTGGGCAATACAGCATTCTACAGCCCCCCTTAAACTGTGACTTCACTCAATCTCTGTGACCTCAGGCAGCCCAGATACTGAAGAACCTGCCAAAAGCAGGGAACAGAAAGGCGATGAAGTCTAAGTTCGATTTAAGTTCGATTTAAGTTCTCTGGTGTAGAAGTTCTTCTGGTGTACAGAAGTTTCAGCATATCAAGGTTCTGGATTTTAATAAATCTGCTGAAACCTGCTTTGCTTATATTGCATTTCAACATGTCCTGAAATTCTGCCACCAACTCCACTAGGAACAGAAAGTGTCACTATTAGAGTCTATTTGTCTATCTAATGCTACTATGAATATTGGGAGGGGGGTAATTTCTATAAAATCCATTGAAAAGTTCATTAAAGGAGAGAGAGGGATTGTTTAGATATCTATGAGGATTTTAATTTGTCTAAACTAAATTTGTCTAAACTAATTGTCTAAACTGTAATGCAGGGGGAGTCCAAAATGTCAGCTTGCAGTGCTTCAGATCTATCCTTGAAATCCCAGCTGCTGAGGCCATACTTGCAATTCTCTTTATTAAGACAACTCTGCACTATAAAATAGTATTAATTCATTGGTAATGGTATATCTCTTCAGATTCTTGAACTTGCTTCATTTATGTCAGAAATGTTCCAAAAATACCGAACAAATACAAAATAGAAGATGTACCAATGTTATTAACTTTGACATTATATGTTTTATTACTTACTCTAATACTATTATTCTAGCATAACATGCTTTATAATAAAAGGTTTTAAGAGCAATTGAAATTTTTAGAATTTTTTCAACAATATTTGTCTGTAGAAATAGCTGGAAAGAAGTTGTAATTGTGAAGCTTTTCCTTTCTTCAATCACAGACTTTGCCATCTGTATCACTGGTTCTTTAAAATTTTTCATAGCATATTTACCTTCAGGAAGGCAAGAAGTGGGTTTCTGACATAATCATAATATAACAACAGAGGGCAGGGGCACATTGATACAGCACCTTGTAAACATAAAATAAATACATTTCCCATGCTCAGAACATAGGAAGGAGGCCTAAAGGAAAATAAATCTGCAGAAGTTAAAAGTTTTCTTCCAATAACTATTTTAGAAGGATGGGTTTGGCAGTACCCTAGTCCCCAAAGCAAAGGGACAAGCTGAGTTTCTCTCATATGGTCCCAAATCTGCCTTCAGCCCACAGAAGGGAGAATCTGAGCCTACCTGATGGAGTGCCCTTGAACTCCACTAGGACTGTAGGTCTGAAGGATCACCTCTGGGAGGAAGTTGTATCCACCTGCTGCCAAGCAAAAGATGGTCATACCAAAGGGCAATCAATCAGGCATAAAACACAGAGGTGAAAATTGTGAAGGTGAGGAAACCTTTGGGGTCCAGGCCACTGGTAAAAAACCAAGAGGAAAAAGCTATACATAGATGAAGAGAGGGAAAGAACACTGTTCTTGAGAGTGAGATCTGTGAACAAATTGTGTACCATCTGCAATGCTGAGATACAAATAACTCACAGAAAAATCTCCTGATCTAAGAAATAAGCTTCTGAACAGATTCTGGGAGCACAGTTTTACCAACTATAAACAGGAATTTGCAAGGCTGAAATACTGATCTTCTATTTAGTATGAAGAGGCATAACAGCTAGGGAGGGTGTCAGTGGTGGTGCTGTCTGTGGTCAGGATGGCTACAGAAACAGTGCTGGACAGTGCTGAACAGACAGCCACATCTGCCCCCCTCAGCAGGAGGACAGCCATGGCTGTGGGGATCCCTGCAGCTTTTAGTTAGATGTGGCAGAATGAAAAGCTTCAGGCTGGATCTCTGAAACGTTGCAGGAAAGTCACTGTGTACTACAGTTCAGCATCAAATAAAAAGTCACACAGGCAAGCGAGGAAAACGTTCTGTTGAAGCAAATGTTAAAACATAGAAATACATTTCACCTGGCAGCTTGTCAAATTTCACTGAAGTGACAGAGTGTGCAAGTGAGTTCACAGCACAAGCTGAAAGGATGCCTACCCTGATATCTGACTTGACAGCAGTAGTAGAGGCTGGATGAGATTGCAGATCCTTGCAGAGAGACTGTGGGCACACTTATTCCTCACTCTTTCATCCAAGAGAGAAAAAGGAAAGCAAACATTCAGGACACTGAGTGACAGATAAAAGAAATGGAAGATAAGGACTTGAGGTAGCAGATCAACCTCTGAACAAGCATTGAACAGCTGCACATATGCTTCACACAGAGCCAAATCTAGAGTGAAGAAGAAAATTAAGGGACATAGCCCATATTTTTGGTGGAAGTTTGTTGGACTGCAAATAACATTTGAGGATAATGTGTAACAGATGGTAACTTAATGGGAAGGGAGACAGAAAGCAATTTACAGTATATAAACTGTTCTATGAAATAGCAGGGCATAAGAAAGTGCTGAAGGGATTAGGAGTAACTAGCAAATGGTACAGAAAGTGAAGGAGCTGTGGCCTGCTTGAGGTAAACGAGGACCTGCATCTGTTGCCTATGTTCTGAGCTAAAATAAGAGACATAGATATCCACTGAATATAACAAAAAAAGGGGCAAAAGGGGCAGAGGACATTAGCTCAAGTGCAAAGTCAATGTACAGAAGGCCAGTAAAACCTTAACTGAAGGAGTGTTTGTAGGAGTTCTCCTGTGTCCTGTACCTGAATTCCAGCAAAGGGAAGATTAGGATTCAGAAGAGCTACATGGGATGCACCTATGAGTTAAAGAAAAGGAATGAAATCTTATTTCTCTTACTTTGAAATAGACAGTGTGAAGGAGGTAATAAGAAAAGGATACTACTATACTTTCTCATGTAGCCCCCCTTCATCTGCCCCTAGATACTATGCTCTTTTAACTGTTGGGCACATGCAGAACATGAAGCCATGACATTACTATGGTGCTTCTAGAATTAGGCCATACTTGACTCTTGATAGGATCGTCAGACCAGGACCTCCACTAATCTTATTTGTAGATTAATTGTCTTGAGGGAAAGGGAGAAAGACCTCAAATCATGGTCTCTCATTTCCCAACACGGTGCTCTTGGCACGCAGAGATTTGTTGCACTTAGGTAGGGACTCTTGATGTTAGGGATTCTCCATTTGTATGAATACTTGAATTCCTATTTACCTGGACCAGGAAAAGCAACCATTTGTTAAGGCATTAAGTTAGGAGTGAGCACTAACAAGTGAACATTTGAATATTAAAAACCCCAGAAATACTTCTGGGGTAGCCTAGCTGAAAAATTGAACTCTAATAAGTGAAAGTCTGAGTAGGGGTTTTGAGATGAAATGAGCATCACTGTAATGGTAATGCCCAAAGACTGCAAAGGAAACCTAAGTACCACTAAACTAGAATGAGTTTAAACTCATTTTAACTAAACTAGTGTCCAACCAACCTGTCCCCGAAATCCATGACTGAGCAGTGTCTATGCTCTATGTACAATACATGAGGAGAATGTGTTGGGACACAAAGCTGGGAAGAGTGGCCGATACCCCAGAGTGCTGTGCTGTCCTTCAGAAGGACCTGGACAGATTGGAGATGGGCAGAGAAGAACCAGCTGAAATTCAACAAAGGCAAATGCCATGGTCCTGCACCTGGGGAGGCATAACCCCATGCACCAGTATAGAATAGGAGCTGACCTATGGGAAAAACTCTGTAGAGAAGGACCAAGAGTCCTGGTGGACAACAAGCTGTTCATGAGCCAGCAGTGGCCAAGAAGGCCAATGGTATCCTGCGGTGCATTAGGAAGAGCATGGCCAGCAGGTCAAAGGAGGGGATTCCACCCCTCCACTCAGCCCTGGTGAGGCCACATCTGGAGTGCTGTGTCCAGTTCTGGGCTCCTTAGGACAAGAGATACATGGAGCTCCTGGAGCAGGTCCAGCAGAGAGTGACAAAGATGAATAGGGGACTGGATCATCTCTCTTGTGCGGCTGAGTGAGCTGTGCCTGTTCAGTCTCTAGAGGAGATGACTGAGAGGGGATCCCATCAATGTCTATCAGTATCTGAAGGAAAGGTGCCAAGAGGCTGGAGCCAGGCTCTGCTCAGTGGTGCCAAGCCATAGGACAAGAGGTAACGAGCAGAAACCGATGCACAGGGAGATCCACCTGAATATGGGGAAGTCACCTGCGTGGATGACTGAGCACTGGGACAGGTTGCCCAGCGAGGCTGTGGAGTCTCCCACACTGGAGATGTTCCAGAACGATCTGGACACAATCCTGTGCTGTGTGCTCTAGGATGACCCTGCCAGCACAGGGAGGTAGGACCTGCGTGGTCCCTTCCAACCTGACCCATTCTGTGGTTCTGTGAACTATGTAGCATCTACAGAACCCAGCCTGTGGGGTCAATAGACAGTGTAGCTGATAGACTATACCAGAGGAAATAGAGTTTTTAAATACTGCATCTCACTGTGTCTTGCCCAGGCTGAGATAGCAGCAACTTGAATCCAGAGCTTACATCTCTTGATTTTTTCCTGAAGTACTGTTTTTTTCAGGCCACAGAGGAAGGAGTACAAGAAACTTACTTTTTAATTGAGAGTGCAGAGATTAAGATTGTTAATTATGATGTGGTAGCCTGCCTCACCTTCCGTTCTGCAAGACAGCATTTCAAGAGTCTGGAGAAGAATGGATACTATGAAAAATGAAATGGATAAAACACAAAGTTCTTGTGGAAAAGAGGCCAGTTTTATTTAACATTTTAAAATGGAAATAAATATCTGAGAGGCTATTTATTGGCCAAGTAAAACATGACTTTAAAAGCAGCTAGAATCATTAATCAAGCTGAAAGAACAAAAAAATGGAAAAAAAATTCACAAAATTAATTCCTTATGTCTGTAGTTAAGAATATCTTCCTGTTGTATTCTGTTCAGCAGATATTTTATCTGAATGTAGAAAGTAACTAGTAAGCCCCAGCACATGTTAATGTGCAACTGATACATTTTAATGGGTCTGTATTCACTTCACTGCATCTACAAAACTCCTGCTAATAGCAAGTAACATTGTGTAATGAGGTAGTGCAAATACATTAAAGGCCATACAGACCTGTAACAGCAAAGCCTTGAGAATGACACAATTGAGATTAATAGTGTCCCATGGATTCTTTTAAAATCTAGAACTAGCTTAATCCTATTACAGAGCTAAATACTATTACTACAGCAGTTTGAGTTACAGGGACATTATAAAAATAACCAAAAAGTGGTTTTTATTAAAAGATCTAATCCTCAGTTCTGACTTACAACTATTCACCTGGATACTGAGAACTTTTTACTAAGATTTTTTCTCCTTTGACTCTGAAATTGGCAGCCAAGCAGGTTAAGATGATCCCACTTTGTCACAGAATCACAGAATCACAGAATATCCTGAGTTGGAAAGGACCCACTGGGATCACCAAGCCCAGCTCCTGGCCCTGCACAGCACCATCCCCAAGAGTCACACCATGTGCCTGAGAGCATTGTCCAAATGCTTCTTGAACTCTGTCAGGCTGGTGCAGTGATCACTTCCCTGAGGAGCTGTTCCAGTGCCCAAACACCCTCTGGGTGAAGAACCTTTGTCTAATATCCAACCTAAACCTCCCCTGACACAACTCCAGGCCATTCCCTCGGGTCCTGTCACTGGGCACCACAGAGAAGAGATCAGTGCCTGCCCCTCCTCCTTGTGAGCATCTTCAGTAGAATTGTTGAGAGTCGTGGATGCACAATTGCCATTAATGTCCTGATCCAGCCTGCTGAAACTTTGTAAACACTAGAGATGAGCTGGAACAACGTATGAAAACAAAGTACAGTTTATAACTGACAGTAAATACTTAAAAAACAAATATTTAAGTAGTTTGCTTCTATATGTCAACAGTAAAACTAGCTCAGCTGTTAAAATGCAATGCTTCCATAGAGAAGTTAGACTTCATGGTGAGAAATACATCTCAGTTTACTAGCAAAAGTCAAGACTTATTATTAAATGCCATCATAGACATGATGTCATTTGTTAACCTGAAGCAGGCCTCCCATGCTGTAGGGATTGCAGACCATTGTAGAAGAAAGTCTTGTAGCATTGTAATAGAAAATAAAGTGCTGCCAAGTTATGATCAAAGTCTACAGAGTATCCAAGATACATTAGGCAATTTATGTATCAAAACTGTGGAATTTTCTCAAACAGGATTAAAGGATAAACAAGATAAAATATTACAGGCTGTTTTTTTATTTGGTGATATTTAAAGTTAACTGAAAGTCAACTTCTAATAAAAAATGAAAAGTTAGACCTCATTTGCAAATAAACATGTGCCTACTGTTCATCTCTCGACAAGGTGTAATGAAATAGAAGTGTTGGTGGAGGCTCTGTTTACCACAGGAAAACTGAAGGCTGGACATCCTGGCATAAATAAGATGAGGAAGGGCCACTTCTCTGGGAGTGGGGCCTCCACTTGTCCTTGCTTATTGTGCCATGCAAACCTGAGGACTCAGAGGCTGATGTCTAGCCCCACCACATGTTTCTCTTATACGTAATTTTTCCCATTTTTCTTCAATCACTATGTTATGTTTTGCTGTATTTTGTTTTACTCAGTCAGATTATGCTTTAGGTTTTTGGACCTAAAACTCTTTGCATAGACAGAAGGGATTGTGGTTGCCTTGCAGGATCTTCTTGGATAAATAATTAGTTGGTCTATTTTATATCTCAGAATAGCAGAGTACTTGAGAAAAAAATGAATGTGACACAAAAATTGAACAATGAAGTATTCATATTAATCTTCTTTTATATTTTGCAGAGGTAATTAAATGAATATCTTATAGACCTGCATAAAAATCAGCAAATAAAACTGGCTGGCAGTGAATGCAGAAAGACTTACCATTCATGCCATAAGTGGTTTATGACAGTAATATATTATTGATGCTCTGTCTCCCCAGAAGATTCAGATACTCTCAAAAACAGCTGAGCCCAAATGTCCCATAAATAATTTTCCTACTGTACACAGTGTCCTTGTCAGGCTTTCTGAAATACTGGCTTACCAGCAAAAAGGTAGAATAAAAGTATGTATAGAGTGTAAATCAATCATATTCCTCCCCAGTTGCATGAAGGAGTTAAAGTTTTAAATGTTTTAGCTATGCCACTAAATCAGTCCTTTCCTATCACTTTCTCAGGGCTGAGTGTACCTTCTTCTGAAGTTTTCTGGGATTTGTCCTATTGCTTAGATGCCTCCATATGCTGATTTTACTGCACAAACCCTCACACATCTAGTATTCTCTCTGCTTCTTTCATTCCCTTCCACTTGAGCCTCATCATAGCCTTTTCTAATTTGATGCCTTGGGCTGCTGACAATTAGCACTTAAGAAATGATGTCCTGATGTACATATTTCAATGGAGGGCAGATTGCTGAAGCACTGGTGTGAGGCTGCTGCTCTGAATTCACTACCACTCAAGCTCACTCTCTGCCCTGCAAGACTTGCTGAGCGAGAGGGCACCGTGGTGTGGAGAGGAGGGATGGGAGCACTGGTGGCAGGAAGGAAGAGGGGTCCCTCTCTACCCCTGTTCCTCTGCCTGTCCCACAGGGCACAACTGCTGCCCCAGCCTTGCTGATTCAGCTGCATGGCAGCAGCAGCCTTCTCCTGGGTGAAGAGCCAGCACCCTGGACACTGTCTCAGATGGCCACAGAAATCAGCAGTGAGAAATGGGGAAGTTCATTCAGGAAATTACTTCCCATCTCAGCATCCAAAGCACCACAGGTGAAGCTTTCTGTAAAGGATACCTGAGATCTTAGATATAGTGTTTGGCCTGTCCTGTTCCTGCATTGAAAGGCTTTCACCACCTTAAATTGTAACTTTAAGACAAGTAAGTGGCACAAGAGTGGTATGGTATTTTTATTATGCAATGTTTTCAATTTGAAGTCATGCAGCCAGAAATAAACAGGTTATACAAGTTGTAAACTGTAGATTACATCGATTTCAGTAGGCTTCAGAAAGATGGTTATATTGTATTATACCAAAGAAATTTCTGATAGTGTAATTCTTCATCAATGAAAAATAACTACTTTGAATCCAATCTGATTCAGTGCAAAAATTCAATTAGAAATTGGGGAGTGTTTTAAAAACCAAGGCTCACTAGCACTAACACATCAAGCATAAGCTCAGCCCAGCTGGATATTTTAAGGAGGGTGAATGTGTACCTTTATTATGGGAATAAAGTATGAAAAAAAGTAGTGGTGAAGAAAAACAACTGTCAGAAAGAAAAGATAGATGACTGCATAGATGTTATCAGCAAACAGCAAAAACCTACAAAAAAGCCTTAAGAAGCAACCAAGCAAATCTGGTTTGAGTTAGGTGTGATTTAACACAGCTTAAATGTACTTAAAAACAAATAGGCATTATTCATTAAATGGTGATGAATCTAATAATTTTCTCATGGAGCCAGAACATCCTCAATAGTATTCAACAAGTGCCTGCCTAGGTTAAGAGGACAGCTGGTCCTGCAGCAATCAAGGAGAACAGAACTGTCTTCCAGTGTTTTCTTGTGACCTTGGAAGCTTCTAGTGTTCAATAGGATCTTGAGATACATACCTGAAACCCTGGGTTGAAACTCCTCAGTAACACAACTTCCTAAAAAAATCAGTCATAAACTATTTATCAAGAGGTACTTTTAAAATTTTGCTGTGCTTGCATTTATTTTTCACATGCTTTTGAGTTTTTAAAATTCTTCCTTAAATAAAAATCAGTCTTGAAATAAATCTGTCATGACTGAATTAAGAAAACAAAAATTGAATAAATAGATTTGCATCCTTTTGAGTCTTTCAGTGGGACTATTTTTATTGCAGAACTTCTCAATGCTTATATATTCCACTTGAGATTTGTTTGAAGAATAACTCCTATAATTTTTTTCTCTTTCTATATGAAATTATTATGAGATGTTAGACTGGATCTAAATCAGAATCACAGAATCAGTTTAAGTTGTTTTATTGTTTTCAACCAAAGTATAACTTTTTGGTATGACTTTCTTTTGTTGTTCTTTGGCAATATTTTGAAGAAAATTTTGTGAAAGGATTGTCTAAGGACTTTTCCCATAGTTAATGTGAATGGAAATTAAAAAGTTATTACACAATTATGCAAAAACTGTAAAAATGTAAACATTTTATTGCCTGTAACATTGAACATAAAATGATACAGTTCATCATGTAAGAAGTAAGAATTAAGTTCTCTGTAAGTAAGAATTTAATGCATTCTGTGGATGAATTTACATAGGTATTTTGGGTTCAGCTGGTGCATTCTTAAGCAAATTGGCTTACAGCACACAACAGTATATGGTAGCAAAAGCTGTATTCCTCTTGGCAGAAAATTAATTCAAAAAATGTACCACGGGTACCTAATTGACTCCAGATGCTAATTTAGTCCCTCTAAAATAAAGCCCCTAGAACATGTTTTAAGTGGATATATGCAGAAACTAAAATTTACTCATTACAGAACCTCTCCTACTCTCCTGGACTGATAATTAATGTAGCCATAGCAAAAGCAGGAGCCATTTGTTTTGGTAAATTAGAAGAAAATGTTGTCCTTCACTATCTGAAAATCAAATTATTTCTGAGGTTAGTTTTTTAATTTGGCCATTGCTCTAGTGCCCCCACTCATGTCACACTCTCTCTTTTCGGACTGACAGGTCTCAGATGTGCATTGAGGAGCTGTGTGCTGGTGAAGCCTGGCAGCCAGGCGGTGGAGGGAACACCTGGGGCACCAGGACATGCAGCCTGCAGATTGCTCTCTGCTGCTGGGGCTGGTTCTGCTCCCATGCAGTCATTTTCCAAGAGCTCAGGGACTTGCTATTCAAGGGGCATGGAAGGCCTGAAGTGGGGAAATGGGATGAAACTGGTACAGTAGCAGTGCATGGATTCTTGCTATCATTATGTTATTTTCTGTAAGGAATTCCTCTCCTTGACTTTTAACGGGAGAAATAGGGGATGAGCCTGTATGGGAGGTTCCTATACTCTTCCAAGAGATCTGAGCAAAAAAAGATCCCATCTTAAGTACCTATAATTTAATGTGTGCTTCCTGGGAAAGAGATAGGGAGGGTGATGAAAATCCTGTGAAAGCATAGAGCAGGACAATTAGGATTATGAAGATGTGGTAGGTAGCTCAGAACTGGACCACTGCAGTGGATTTCCTTTGGGAAAAACCGGCTGTGAGGATGAGACCTGGGGGATTGCTACAGATTGCACAAGTAATAAGGGGAGAAGGTGGGAAAACCTTTAATAACTTGAAGGATCCCCTCAGTTGAAAGCTCTGGTCATCATGGGGGACTTTCATCACTCCAATATCTGCTAGGAGTGCAACAAATTGGGCATAAATGATGACTATTTTGTGTAGCTGTGAGACAGACTGACAGAGAAGAATGTTCTGCAGATCCTGTTGCTCATAAACAATGAAAAACTTGCTCTCCAACCAGTGACAGTCATTGGGAGTTCTGACTGCAGTGACCATAAGCTGAATTTAAGCACCTAAGGGAAATAAAGAAGACAAGTAGCAAAGACACTGGATCTCAGGGGGACAATCTTGGCTGCTTCAAGACCTTGGTAGGCAGGATCCCTTAAGAGGCTGTCTGAAAGGGCAAAGGAATCAAGGGATAGATTGTCAAGGACAATCTCCTCAAGGTATAACAGTCTGATTAAATGGATAAGCAGACAGGCAGTTTTCACAAGAGGTCAGCTTGGCTCAACAGATTATTCTTGAGCTCAAAAGCAGAAAGGAAGCTTGTGGAAATGGAATAGACAACCAAGGACAAATATAAAAACATTATCTAGGCATGGATGGGAGGAACACAGAAAAGGCTGAGGTGCTAATGTCTCCTTTGCCCTAATCCTTACTGGCATAGTTTGTTCTTCCTGGAGAAAGATCTACTATGCACTTCAGGGAGCAAGCAGATTGGTGACCACGTTGATCAGCTGGATACACACAAGTCTGTGGGATCAAATGGTGAGGCATCTCAGAGATGACACAGCAAAGCTGTGGTCTGCTAGGCTTGGAAAAGGTGTGATGACTTGGTGGGTTTCCAATAACTGGGAAAACAAAGCCAACACCATTCCCATCTTTGAAAACTGTGAGGAAAATCTGGGAAAATACAGGCTGGTCAGCCTCACATCTATCCCTAGAAAGACTATGGAGGATGCTTGTGTGTCCTAAGTCACATAAATAAAAGCAAAAATGGTGAACTAGCACATCCACTGAAGGCAAATCGTGACTGAACACCCGGACTGACTTCTGTCACAGGTGATTCATTGCAAGACAGGACAGGAATAAGTTTTGTGGTACTTCGAAAATGGCACGGTTTTAAGTACAAACACTCCTGCTAATAGTCAGTGTGAGGCATGATGGCCTGAGTAGTTTGTAAGGTGTGTGGAAGACATGGTTGGACTGCTGGACTCAGAGCTCTGGCCACTGGCAGCCAGTTACATGTGCCTGTCATCATGCATCAGTATCTTCAGGAGCAATCCCGTTGAACATCTTTGTCATCTCCCCTGCACATTCCCCCGGTTTATAGATGTCACAGAACTGGGATGGATGAGGAAATTGTTGGTTTTGATATGTTTGAAGAGAAAGGCTGTCATTCATAGGGAGCTCCACAGGAGTGTCTTGAACTTCGGCAAAGATGGACACAACATCCTGCAGTTATCAAACAGCCTTGGATGCCTGGGGACAGTTCTGTGAGACCTGAAGGGCAACAAACTGAACATGTTCCAGTGTACCTCTTTGGCATCAATGGCTACTTGCACATTTGTGTAGCAAAAGCATAACTGAAAGCTTGAAGGATGTGTTTATTTCCCTCTGCTTAGCAGTGGAGAGATCTCACCTGAAATTCCATGTCCAAGTTTGGGCTATGTCACACAGACAGGACTACAAGGTCAACAGGCTGGAAGGAGTCCAGCAGAAGACCAAGAGGATGGGTAGAGGTTGGAGAGCATAAAATGCAACAGGGAACAGAGATTGTTCAGTCCAGAGTGGGGAAGTCTTCCTCCTGCTCTATTCTGCTGTCTGAACAAGACAGAATAGAAGATGAACTTATTTTCAGATATGTGCGGGGAATTGAGAAGAGGCAGTGGCTGCACATTGTAAGCACAGGATGTTCCAGTAGGCTTAGGTTGGGATGTGAGAGTCCTGGGAGAAATTGCCCAGAGAGTTTTATGAACTTCGATCCTTGCAAATTTCAAAATGTGACTCAGTGAGGCCCTGTGTGCCCTGAACCAGCTCTGAAGGTTTCCTTGCACTGAGTGGGGAGTTGGAGCGGATGAGCTCCGAAGTTCCCTTCCAACAAACATTTCTTGTGATTCTGTGCTTCTTCTGAATCAGTCTGGTCCTGTTTTCTAGCTGATTGTAGTAACATTTTGACAGTGTGGCTTATTTTGACTGCAGAGTCTCCAAAGTTGTTCTTACCTTTTTTCTTAAATAGATATTGGATTATTATTATGTGAAGTAGGAACATTTTTGTATATGTAGAACTTAATGTGACCCATAAAATTGCTTCATCTCCACATCTTTAAAATATATGCAACATGTTCTGCATCTGCAGCAAGCCATGTGCTCATTACGACAAAAGATCCTCCCTCATGAACCTGACCCATGCTGGAAATATTTGGAATTTCTAAGCCTTTTTTCCCCCCTGAAATCTTTTACTTCATGGAAAACTTAGAAATTATTTTCCTGTGTAGATAGAAAAATCACTGCTACTGCCTCTCACTGATATTCTAAAATCTAAAGTCTTTCTCTTTATGTAACAAAATGGAATAATAAATGGATGCTGTGCTGAAGCTGGATACATTCTCGTTGATCAAGAACTTTTCTGTGAACTGGCTACTCTGTATCCAAAAAGCTGCAACACTTGAAATTTAGCTTCCAACTTTGACCTTGAGAAATGTTTGTCTTGGCTTTAAATTTGTGCAATATCTATTTCTCTCGAATTTGTACCACAGAAGACATTTTGGGCATTATATGGGTTTCTTGGTAAACCTTTTAAATATTCTACTTCAGATGTAGGGGAAACATTTTTGATTTTTAAGTTCAGGCAGCCTATTTTGTACTTGAGAAATTATTCTTTGCTACAACCAAGAGGTAGCTGCAGCTTCCTTCGCATAATTGAAAGCTTGTATGATTTTAAATGAATCACTGGTCACTTTTCCTACAGTCACAGAAAGTGGCCTTGTGAAACAGTCACATGTTCTTTCCTGCCTGTGTTTCATTTTATTAATGTTTGGCAAAGGATATTGTATTTGTGTAGCGTGGGTTTAAAGTGTGCTTTTATAATTGTAGTGTTATTGCTTTTTGCCCTTTATGGTGAACATTTATGGAAAAAACCCAGCTCAGCAGGTACTTCTGAGAGCTGATGAGTAAATAGATGTAGTTCCAGGAGAGCACTGGGAGTAGGGCTTATGGTTCACTACCACCCTGTTGGAGGCAATGATGCTGCTGCCTTTGTATATTGCCATGCATACCCCCTATCTCCGTGCCAGTTTGTCACAAATTCCAGAAGATATTTATGGACTATAAATCCATTAATGAAACATTCAGACTTCAAGTGTGATTCCACAGTCAGTTTGGGGACATACATGCAATTGATGTGGTGAAGAGAATAACTGATGGGGTTCTGCATCTTATTTTCGGATGCTGAGAGAGGATATTTGCCAGGAGTTCCTTGGCTGTGTGACAAGCTGACAATTCTCAATATCCCGCTAACAGCTCTTTTCCATCTGATGCCAAGAGATGCCCTGGGTAACTTTCTACTAACTGAGGATTCATCTTGGGAAAAGTTCTTGTTAAAAAAAGCTCGAGCATGTAAAGCCTGTGAGGAAAGAAGGTGGGATAAGCAGAGAGAAGTTGAGTACCAGAGGCCAAAGTTGAGTAGCAGCTGTTGGGTGGAGGAAGCTCCGTAATGGATGCCTGCACCAGGAGTCAATGTTGAGATTGCTCAGATTTCAGCAGTGGCAATGCAGATAAAGTGTGCTGGCAGCATCACTGGAAGCATCCACTGTAGAACAGAGTAATTTCTTCACAGAAATTCCTGTGCAGCATTGGAACAGACTGCCCAGGGAGGTGGTGCAGCCATCACCCCTGGAGTGCTTAAGGGAAAATTGGATGTGGCATTTAGTGCTATGGTCTAGTTGGCAAGGTGGTGTTTGGTTGAAGGTTGGACCCAATGATCTCAGAGGTCTTTTTCAACCTGATTGATTTTGTGATTCTGTGAAACGTTTTGCATTGCTCAGTGCACAGGGAAAACTCAGAGAAGGCTTATAGCCTTACATGGAAACGCATGCTTTTTTCACAAGGGGTAGACACCACTTCTTATCTAGAGCTAGAAAATTTCTTCTCTTTGTGGCACTGAAAATTTACACAGTGATTTGCTCATTATCTCTGTGAGTAAGATGCTTTTTAAGTTTAGAGAGTGTTTTCCTTTCAATTAAATCTGAATTTTGTTGTCAGAAAAATTACCGTTAATAGTCATTAAATACTGAACTGAGTGGAATTAAAATCTTGCAGACATCCCAGATAATATTTTATCCATTTTATATTTCAAGCAAAGAGGAGTAACCAGCATAGTTTGAGAAATCATTCCTCTTTCTTGATCAATAGCCTATGTGTAAAACTTTCCAGCAGACAGAAAATTCTTGGAGTATAAATTCTTCAACACTGTTAATCTCCCAAATTAAACTCCACCTATGTGCAGATGTCTCTTCCCCTGGAGCACTATTTATCACAATAAAACTTAAATATAGGTTTGGCTTACAACCAGCCTATAAATTGAACTGTCTACTTAGGTACTTTATGTCCCATTGGTATGAACCTATTCACAGTCTTGCCTGTAATTACTAAAATGTATCACTTGAAGTTTTTGATGAATTTGTATATTTAAAATATTAAGTGCTTGATTCACATGTAACTTGGAGAAGAATTTAACTGCACCTTAACTTGACAGAATCCATAATAAATTGTTTCTATTTATTTCAACAAAATCAGAATGTCTTCTGTTACCTAACATCTGATAAAAACACCCGTGGATCACTATTATGAAAGACTGGAATTTCCACCAGTCATTTCAGCCAGTCGTATATTTTGAGTTCTATATCATGTCTCCATTAGACATTTTCTCTGAAAATAACATGAGGGTAACAGGCTTTTAAAAACCTTGGGCTGAAGTGAAATGTTCTGGCTGATATATTTGTACTGTCATTTTAGCTTGGGTTTGAGCTCACCCTCGAAACTGAAGTCTCTAAATAATCCTCCCTCAGATTTTAACCCTGCAGCCATACTGGAATGCTGTATGGGGAGAGGTAATTGCAGGGTGGGTGCTGGCTGCAGCCTCACTCCTGTCCATGCAGGCATGGGGAGTGAGCAGCCCAGGGCATGGTGAATAGGAACCCATACTCTTACATCTAAAAAAAAATCAATATTAAAATAAAACCTTTGAGACTTGTTGTTGTCAGTGTGCCTGTGATCCCATGCCCCTCACTGCAATGACCTTTTCCACAGTGCTTGCTAAATGGCCAGTTGTTACGTGAAATATCAAAATGACAAATGTCAGCCCACAAGTGTCCAGGAACACTGCGTTGATATGAGCATTTATTGTCATGTTACTACTTCAAAGATGAAAATATTATAGAACTTAAATTTGTGAGGAAGGTGTCATTTTCCATTATGAATACTAACCCATGCATTGCAATTTTTGCAATGAACCATGTGGACCATGGCTTTTCAGCTTTCCATAGAAGCTTTGTAGAGTACAGGCTAAGCTGTAAATCAAATTAGATGCCCCAAGATGCATAGCTCCAAGCCCCTTTGTTTTTTTGGGTGAATTCCACAGCATTCCTATCCAGCCATCTAGATATCTATATGTCAGAGATCCATTATGAGTCTGCCTGTGAGTCTCTGAAATTCAATGACATTTGGAAATTTGATTGCAGTGTGATCTAGTGGGTGAAACTCAGAGCCAGGAGTTTCTGACTCCTCAAAGCTTATCTGATTTTGCTGCAAACATATTGCCTATCATTAGGCAAGCTATTTAAATGCCATGCCCTGGTTTGTCATGCTGCACTAATGGGAGCAATAAATACCATGGAACCCTGCTAATTAGATCACCATGCACTCCTGCTGCTGGTCAGGCTGGTGAAAAATTGCTGTGCTATAGCTAGAAGCAAATACATATTCTTCAACTATGCTACAGATATTTCCAATCAACATTAGCTTTTCCATGTAAGAAGAAAGAAAACAAGCCATTGTTTTCAAGTTCTTGTAATAAATATATTTCTTCAGATAATCAGTGCAGATAACACAGAAGTTAATGTTGAGAGAAGTCAATTATTTGTGTTAGTAAACATCCAGAATGGTAAGGTTTCTCTGTGCCTGTACTGCTGGGTGTTTTGAAATTTAGCATGTGAATACATTCTTCAAAAGCAAATTGCATTTAATTTTTTATCCAGTATCTATTTTTATGCAAATACCACAATTAGTAGTAGGTCCAGTGAATGTGAACACTTCTAATTATTTCCATATTGTCACGTGATTTAAAATGAAATCGTCTGCTTAGTACTAAAGCATTTTTCAAATTATAGCACAGACTGTTTAGCTGTTTTGGCAGCTTTAATATGGTTTACATAGTTTAATATGGTTTACAAAGGAAACAGGAATTATCTAGGTGTCATATGCTGGATATTTTCCACCTTGTTTTAAGTGTCAGGAAAGGCTCTTATTAGGAGATATATCCCTCTTTCTTGTCCTCAGAATTACATTTTCAGCCTTTTTTCTCTAGCAAGGTCAATATCCTTCAAATCTAGGACTACTACTGCTGCTGTTCACAGTCACGAGCTCACCTTTACCCTTTGTTGTTTCATCCATCACATCAGGTGTTTTGTCTCTTTGTACTTAATTTATTATATTTGTAGGGCAGGGATCATCCCTTGCATTTTGCATTCTCTAAGTCCAGTGAAGGCTGATACATTTTATATTCATAAGTCACATTCACCACTCAAACTTATGAATGTTGCTTCTTACCATTCATATGTCATAAATTTCCATATTGGTTAAATAATGACATCAGTCGGAGCATACTAATCTAGATTAAATCACTGTAAAGGAGAGGGTTGCTACATCCTAATGTTACAATTTCCTGTTTGAATACAAAACGTCTCATCCTTTTTGTGTGCAAGAAGGGACCAAAACATTTCTGTTTTGCAACCAGGACCCGCAGTGTGTGTAAGCACGGAGTGACAGCAAGGGACAAAGGCAGACTGCTCTGTCCCACTGCTGCTGTTGGGAGGCTGCAGAGTGATACTGGGTGGTATGTGTGGGATGCAGAGCCCAGGAACAGCTGTCAGGAGCTGCACCATCCCTCAGCTTTCTCAAGGGTGTTGTATGGGGGCCTCCAGGTGATGCAGTTTATCCCCACAGATTTTTTCAGAGTAGGAGGTAGGAGGATGCTAGGCCTTAAGTCTCATATGCCACTTAACAATTAATAGATTTTAAAAAAAAAGACAAAAATTGCTTTTCTTTCCAAAGCAATGATCACGATCATTTCTGGAGTGTCAGAGTGCTATTATCATGTAAAATCTCTTTTCCAGCCATCCCAAAGTGTGGGTATTCTCACCACATTTCCCTGTGGTTAATGGCTGCACAAGGAAAACACCAGAGGAGTTGGCAACTGTCAGCACATTAAGAGAAGGACAGGGACTTCCAGCTATCTCAGAAGGCCAGCTGTCCTTTCAAACCTGTTTGTGTCTCCCTAAGTGGCACTGCAAGACCCTCAGGTGCAGTATGAGGATCTGGGAGATGGGATCATGGAGATGGCATCACTGTCTCCTGCTCCCTTATTCTGGCACCTCCCGTCACATCACCATCATGGAGAGATGGGTGTTCTGCTCAGTATATTTTTTACAAAGAGCTCAGCTAGAAAGCAGATTGCAGGTTGAGGCTATTTTAAAGCTGATGCTGAGATGTCTTGGATAAATATGTTCCATGGCTTCTGCTAGAGGCTCCATCCTCACCACAGCCTGATTTCCAACACCTCCTCTTAAGACACTGCCACCCCACTTCAGAACACAGACATGCCACAAAGGTAAGGCACTCTGAAATCAGCATTCCTGTGAAGTTCTGGGTCCAAATTTGTGGGTTAAACCATCTATAGTCCTGTTGCATTTATGGCATTTGAGCCTCTGCATGCAAAACCAACTAATTTTAAATAAATCCAATTAATTATTTAAGATAGTGCACTGTTATTATGTTAATACTTTAACTTACATGTTTTTATGGTTCTGTGCTCTCATCATTTCTCATATGCATCATTTTAGATAATATTTTTGGATGAATTGTGTGTAATATGGCTAATAGTGCAAGGATGAGTAAATGCAGCTAATGAAAAAGTAGATGAAATGACTATGTAGGGTTATGTGGGCTATATTTTGAGGCAGTTTAATTTTCATGCACTAATGTGTTATATATGCAAAATATAAACATCCCTTGGTTTGCACTAAGTTTTTAAAACAGAGATTTGAATACAGAGGACGAAAATTATCTGTCATTGAAAGACATATACATACATAAAAAGTAATTTACAGAGGCTTTACACTATAGCAACTTTCAGGTGACATTTTTAAAAACTCTTACCTCTGGCCAAGTTCTGTTGTGATTGCAATGCAATCTGAGTTAAATTCACAATAATACTACACAGCAGTTGCATTCAGTAGGTCCTAAATATGGTCTACAAGATGCCAGCATATACTTCAGTCTTTTGCAGATCATAAGGAGATTTATATTTTCTACAGGCTGAAGCACGCATCACTAACAAAACAATATATACAGGCACTTGGGCAGTCACTGCTTTCACTGATACAATAAAGCAAAGAGGTATGAATCAAAAAAGTGCTCCCAGGGAAGTATATCCACTGTCTGCTTGGTGAAGTCAGAGGAATGGTTTCTGGCACAGATTTGACCCAAACCACCAGCAGTTCCCAGCAATCCCAACCGCAGCTTGGGAAATAAAATCAGTAAATCCCAAGTGGGAATTTGGCCTTTTTTAGATGATTCTACAGTACGTGCATAGCCCTTTCCTTGGGAGTTTTCTGCCACTCAAGCAATGTCATGATTGCATATTAACATGGATGGAGCTGCATGGTTCATGGTGAAACACGGGGCAAAATGATCTCATAAACAGAGATTTCAGGGAAAAATCGTATTTTGTCAGCTCTGATTTTATTGTAAGCACCTATGATATTTTATTTAAAACCTTATTTTCTGGAAATAAGCGATTTCATTACCACCTTCCTTTTAAGAATCATCGTCTTGATGTGCTTGAAAAGCACAGTTCTTTTTTAGTTTTATTTTCTCTTTATTTTAATATTTATCATAATTTTTTATTATACTAGAAGGAAGGGGCTGCAGAAACCAGCTTCATACTGCAACCTGAAGTAATTCTAGCATCACTTTTTTTGGGAGTCAGTGTCATGCTGGAGATGAATAATATCACTTCACATTGCCAACACTGCACTTTAACCCATGGAAGAGGTTTCCTGTCATGGGGACAAACTTTTTATTTAGCTTCACATTTTAATAAGTTTCACCAGCCTAAAACCACTGCAACTCCTCAGAAAAGCTCGCCTTAGATGACAGACACAGAGAAAGGGACTGAAAAGAAAACCAAAGATCTGCCTAGCCTTTGAAAGACCTTCAATTGAATTTAAAAGCCAAATCCCAATTTGTCATTTCTTCTGGGTTCTTAAAAATAAACCTCACTTGAATTCAGTTTTTGACCTTAAGGGAATAGTGATTTTGGAGCAAAATCTGCTAATGAGTTTTTATGTTCTGACTGATAAACAGCAGCATAAACCAGTGGCCAGTGTATGAGCTTTTGAGCTTTTACACCCACTGCCAGGAAATTATTTTCAGAACCCTCTCCTGAAGTATTATATAGAAAAAGCTCAAAGGTGAAAAGTGAGCTATCAGTAAGAGCAAGATGCTTCTTATGGAGATGTATGAATAAGCTTTAAATTGATATATTTCAAATGTTGATGCTTTACGATATGAGAAGTGTGTGAAAAATAAGATTACTGTTTTAATCATACCTTTTATTGAATTTTCCTGAAATTATAACAGCAATAAAGATGGATGTTGCAAAGAATTGATTTTAGCCCTGTGTTTTATGCTGACCCTTCCTGACATCTGAGCTTCTGCAACACTGGAAACTGACATTATTACTTGTTCAGTGCTATCAAACTGGAAATTTCACCTTATTAAAATGCAGTTGCTATGGAAACACCATAGTTCCATGATTTTTGCTCACGGGCAGTATAGAAAAATTCTTAGTATCAATATACAAGTCAATGCACATAATTTTAAAATACCTGCGTGGTTCTCTGATGCTTTTATACACCAGTAGGAAATGTAAGATGTAGCACTTTATCTTAATGTGCTGAAAGAGTGGAAGACACTTTTCTAGAACAATCTTGGGTATATGCCATAGAAACCTGGACAGAAACTCTTTCTATAATTGCTTTATTTTTTTTATTAAATATCACACTTCTAAAGGCCCAGTTTCTGTCTCCTTTTTTATTTTTACTTACTTATTTCATTTGAATATTTTTATTTTAATCACTTTTTCCTTGGGGCTTAAAGGCCTCTCTTCTTTCTTGAGATCTCTGAAAAAGCTTTCAAATGTATATCATGCTATCATCCTATATGACAAGGAAATACAGAACCTGATAAGATTTGTGCCTAGGATGTACAAGAAGCACTGAATAGAGCAGGAAGAAAACTACATGCAGCACTGCAGACTGACCTTTGTACACTTCACCATGTTAGCATTACTTTTTAAACTGGCCTTTTTTGACAGTTTTTCTTATTCTACCTTCTGTCATTTAGGTCAGGAATATATATTCAGCTTATCATATTCTGGATAGATAAGGATTTATTCACAGCTCTGGCACAGATTTTCTGGATGAGTAGTATAGCCGTGGGATATGAATTGGGTCAGAGCAAAGGTTTGGTGTGAGCAAATGTCTTATTCACAGTCTGGTCATGTGAGGATGCCTAAGAGCAAAGATCTTTTCTCATGTTATGTTGTAGCCTCCACCAATGAAGTTCACAGTCCTCCAGGATGGATTTTCCCTTCCATAGTTTTGTCTAATGCACAGTTTGGTCAGGTGAGTTTTATGCTGATCAAAAACCGCTGCTGTGCTGCCCAAATTTTCCTTGGGGATTGTGTGAAAAACCTCACTGGTTTTGAATTTGCCAACTGATGGTCTCACTTGATACTCTCAAGTTCCTGAATTACAGGAGTCAGTAAGAAAACATGAATTAGGTATGTAATCTACCTTCTCCACATATTCATAACTTCATAAATCATTATTGCATCATTCCCAGGATATTCGTTACAGGCAAGTCACTGCAAGTCAGTTCTGCTGTGTCTCACCTTGAAATAGAAATAATGAGAGCTCTCATTTTCAGAGAATACTCATCAATGCTTACTAAAGAAACCACTATATTAAAGTTAGAATAATAACTAAGATTATGGCAATGGATTGGTACTTAACATGACTGAGTGAAAAGTGTCTCAGACACTATTGCACCTATGCTGGGAGTGACAGACCAGGGTGAGGCACTTCTGCTTGGGACACTTATTTTTCAGCTGCTTTGTCAAGGTATTGTCAAGTGGGAAAGGGAAGGGGTCTGGTCACAGTGATTCAATTGCTGTGCTGTGGAGCAGTATGGATTCCTGTATTTGGATTGCTCAGGTACTAAACATTCTGAAAAGGGAAGCTTTGTCAAAAAGCAAAGCCTGTACTTGGCAGCACCTAAAATCTGGTGTTCACTTTTGGGCCACTCACTGCAGGAAGGACATTGAGGTGCTGAACCACGTCCAGAGAAAGGCAATGAAACTGGTGAAGGGTCTGGATACAGGTCTTACAAGGAGCTGCTGAGGGAGCTGGGGTTGTTTAGCCTGGAGAAAAAGAGGCTCAGTGATGACTGTATCACTCTCTAAAACTGCCTGAAAGGAGGCTGTAGCCAGGTGGGGGTTACTTCTCCCAAATAACAAGTGACAGGATGAGAGGAAAGTTGTGCAAGGTGAGGTTTCAATTAGATATTAGAAAAAATTTCTCTACCTGAAAGGGTGGTCAGTCATGAGAACAGGCTGCCCAGAAAACTAGTGAAATCTCCTGGAAGTGTTTGAAAAATGTGTGGATGTGACACTTAGGGACATGGTATAGTGGTGAACGTGGCAGTGCTTGGTTAACAGTTAGACTCCATCTTAAAAGACTTTTCCAACATAAATGGTTCTATGATTCTGTGACAGTATGTTTATCCTGCAAGCACATTCTGAAGCATTTCTAGTCAAAATAGATGTAATAGTAAGGTTGAGGTTTAGGAAAAGGCACTGAGTACCACTTTATGTGCTGAGTATATGCCAATTTTATGTGTTGAGTAAGTGAAGTTTGGATAGTCTGGAACTATCACTTCCAGACATCGCTGCCTCCTCCTCCTCTTATTAATTGAGGTTTTTCCCTCCTCTTCAGTTGAAACCAGACGGTGACTCACTGTATTTCAGTCACCCATAAGCACGACTCTGCCTGCATGACAGTGAGGGCTGGGTGGCTGATTGGTGCCTAGAACTGCCAGAGTCCAGTAGGGGAGATATTTCAATACAGCAGCTTGAACACTGAAATATTTAAATCTGAAGAGAGGGTGTACTGAGATATGTCTGGGTAAGCCAAGGCTAGGACAAAAAGGATTTAGTTGAGCAGATTCCTGACCCATGCAAAGAACCTTAAAGTGAACAATCAAATGAAAATCCTTGTAAAAAATTAAATTTGTTGCCTTTGTAAGAGTTCATTTCCTGCTTAAGATCTCCTTCAGCTTTGCATAATTGTGTAAGTACATGTCAGTAAATTCACAATTTTCGAATGCTTTGAAAACACTGCTTTTAATGTGATATTACTATTGATAATTCTATCCTGATATGTGACTATTAGAAATACTTTTTCCTCCTTGGTAAAGAGAAACTATCAGGAGAAGTGTTCTCATTTAACTCCTGCATAGCACTCAAGGGATTTCCATAAACTATATTAGTTCTTGGAATGGCTACATTTTCTTCCTTATTTAATCTTGAGGGAGAAAAAAAAGCAGTTACAGTACATTGTCTGAGGCTCACTAGCACTCAGGGAGTGAAGCCACTGGGTGCACAGGACTACTATGTGCCCCATGTCATTAATTTGAAGGAATGTATGTTTCATTCTGAGAAGTCTGTAAAGTCAGTAAAGTTGTAGGTTAAATGTTAAAGTGTTTGGTATAAGTGGCAGGTGTCCAGATTCTTGGTAAGAACAGTGGTGAAAACTGAAAACTTAGAAAAATTAGGCTGTTGCTTCTGCAGAGGAGCTTTGGCAAAGCAATGCAGGAAATGGAAGGTGGTTATTTTTTGCCACATTTCACAAGGGCACCAAATCTTTCCAGCCCATTTCTGTATTGCAGCACCCCCCTGAAGTATGGATTTCTTCATGCTAAGTTTTCTGGAGCTGAGAAGACAGAACTCTGTTTGATGGTTTCAGAGTACTAAAGGTCTGAAGGGTCCAGCCCTCTGCTAGAGCCAATCCCATGTCACAGTGGTGCGTGGCAGTTCGTGTTAAACTGTGTGTTTGAAACCTTCCTGTGACATCCACACATCTATTCATGGGTTGTTTATACCTGCTTGCTTTTGTGCCAGCACCTCACACACCTGGCTGTGTTCTATTTTGGGTATTATTTTCTGACATGCACACGTTAAGTACTCAGTGGTACCTGGGTAATCTAAGAGCACGAGGACTATTGAGCTGCATTCCCATGTCAATAATTTTTAAATTCCTATTCAAATTTCTTCACCTTCTTACAGTGTAAACAAGGATCAAATACAGAGAAAAAAATGCCTAAAACTCTGCTTGAACAAGTTGAGCTATGAGCTACCCTCTGGGTTAGGAAGGGAAAGGAGAAAAGAGAGTCCATTATTTGAACAGCAGGCAAGTGCATAATGTGATAGAAATGATGATAGTTCTAGGGAGATATTAAAACAGTATCTTTGTGCTGGAACATGATAATTGCTAAATTAAATGACACTAATTAAAAATGCTTAGACATTACAATACCTCCAGAAATTGTTAGAGACTTCAGAAATAGAAATGATTCAGGGATAAAAACACCAGCAAAAAATGGGGAAAAAAAGCTTGATATACAATGCAAGTTGAGTTGGTTAAATACTCAAAATAAAAAGTAAGTTTCAACCTTTTATTAAGAAAATACTTTGCTCTTAGGTACTGGTAACTATTTACTGGGGTGAGGTAATGAACCAAATTCAGAAGTACTCCTGCTCTTGCTACATTATTTCAGTTTGCTGGTATTCCAAACTCTACCATGGTTGCATTCATTTAATTTTTACATGGCATGTTATACCAGGTATGAGCAGTATAATATTTGGAAATGTTTTTTCATCTGCTTAATTTATCATGCACCAAAGACTTTGTGTGATGAAGAATTCCATCCTGGCTGAGTGGGCTGCTCTAATAGCAATTTAACATCCTTTTGCTGTCACTCATAACAGCAACTCAGATAGTGTTCCTATCTTAGAGCTGCTGTCTTTGATAAAAAGAATGAAAAAGATTACTTCTTTCTCTGAAGCACCTCCGTGTATTTGGCCAGGTATACATCAAGTCAACTGCATATGGCTGATACACTGAACTTTAAATTTACTGAAGTTTTTTAAAAGTTGGTTTCTGATAAATTCTTAAATTTACAATATTGTCAGCCTTTGAGTGCTGTAAAAAAATAGCCCTTAAATACAGTATTTAACATGCATCTCTGAATTTCTAGAAGCATTAAAGAAGCCTAGTTTTCAGAGCATGAATATCAGTGGTAACTTCTGAGCACTGAAGAAAAAAATTCTAATGAAAATTGAAGCCAGCATCCTGTAACAATACAAAATAAGCTACCTGTAATAAGCTGTTTTGTTAATATTCCTGGCTTGTGATTGTAATTAAACTTCTGTTGTCCCTCTTGTACGAACTGGTAATTTCAGCTTCCTTGCACTACTGTAGTAGGTATACTACAGAGCTTATTTAAGCTCTGAATGGGGTAACTGTAGCAACATTACAAAGAAATGGAATTTTCTATGATCCAACAGTCATTATTTTGGGTAATCAAAGAATAAAACAGCAAAACAATCACTTGTGAAATAACAGCTACTTTCATACTCTCACCTAATTTCCTACAGAACTGCAATGATTGCAGCATCACTGTGTCTTGGCCATTTTGGATATCCTAAAGCAGAAAACAGTTTACTCTGAAAACCATGATGACCACATTTACAATGTTTAAAGAGAAATTCATCAGCTGTCCTACCCAGGTATGCTTTGATAAAACTTTACAGGTATCAATTTTCACATAGTAACCATAGTCCTCTTACTCCAGTCTCACGATCACTTCTCATAGTTGTTCTGTGACTTTATCTTTACAAAACTAATGCCTTTGAAACGGGCTTTTGAGTCTGTAGTAAGAAAAATGACACCAGACTGACAGGTGATAGAACATGATAGAGACAGCATAAAGCTGAAGTTGAAATAATGCATAAAAAAATCACATTCTCAAATTCTAAAGTTTGGATGGCTTAGAATGACGTTCAAATTTCACAGCAAACTTCTGCCCATTGTTACTTCTGCCTGTATGCTTTGTGCACTTCTTACATGGGAACACTAGAAAAATCTGCGTTCAATGTAGAAAAAAACCAAGACAATACATCTGGAGCTCAGAGCAAGGTTTTTCTTCCTCTAAGAGCCTGGTTGATCAGATAAATTCTTTCCTGTGCTCCACGGAGTCTGTGAGGGGCTTAGGGTGCACCTGTGACACCATACAGCTCTCCAGGACATCCATAAGGCAGATGTAGCAAAAGATTTAGGCAAACTTGTATCCCGTGGGGTAGATGACTGTAGGCCAAATGGGATAGCTGACATTCTTTTCAGAGGTCTTAACAAAGGCATCTAATGTGCCTTGATGTGAACAATCTCCAGGGTGTCCAAGACATCCATATGGGATTGGCAGGTATGCTTCTACACCAGTGTCTGGAGACAGCATCTAAAATGTCACTGACCATTCAGGTGGGTCACAGACTATAGTGTAATACTTCTTCATAGCAATCTAAAGGCAGACATGTAATTTTCTAATAAAAAATTAACATGGATAAAACTATTTGCGTGTTTTTCCAACAGAAGAACTACAAGCAGATTTGGCTTTATTTGAATCTCTCCATTATTAAAAATTATTAGCACTATTTATTATTACAGTTTTTATATTCTATAGATCGACTGGCAGTTAATTCTCTAAACATTATTAATATTTGATGTTCCAGTTCTACTGTTTACTGGGGGAAAATGGCACAGGGCAGGAATGTATATCTCTTAGGTTAAAGTAGAGTCCTGCATTCGGATGTGCCTGGCACTTCTCACTGGTTTTCCTGATAATATTGTCATATTTAGGTGAATTGGAGTTTATAAATTATGTAACTGGGATAGTGAAAAATGCTCTTATTGGTTGTTTATTGGGTTCAAGGGTAAAGTATTTGCTTTACTCTTGCAACTCTCACAGTCTGTTGCAGCTTAGCCACTGGTGAGGGCAGGTGGAGGTTTGTCTCAGCAATGAAGACGTCAGCTACCTCTCCAGATCACTGTCTCTCTCCAGCTGGAAGGCTGCCTTGAGATGACCACCCTGTGGCACCCTCTGCAATCTGGTGGTTCCTTATGCCATGGTAAGAGCCGCAGGAAATCATCTGCACTTCAAGAAAACATTTGAGTCACACATAGAAAGGGAGCTGAAAATGAACAGCAATGTTTAATGTTCCAAGATGCAGAAGGATTGATAGTCCCTAAGTCACAATCTCAGTAGGAGGAAATTAACCCACTTGCTAAGCACAGCAAACAGACTGAAACAGATCTGCACCCAAGGCTCTTTGCTTTACTTAATGGCTTAACATAAAAAGTAAAACTCAAAAAATTAGCAAAAACCTCCAATATGAATATTGTCATCTTACATTTCTGAGTTATCTGGGCACTTTAGGGAATTTTTGGACCTTTTGCTGTTTGGTGACATCTCTATGGGTCATAAGAAGCAAGTTAAGATTATATCTGATTAAATTACATCTTCTGTCCAAATAATCACCAAGACCTGTGAGCTTTTTCGTGGTGAAGTATTGGCACCATTACAGAGAAAGAGATCTTACTTTTGAGCTGCAGAAGGAAGGACACTTTCTTCTAGAACTGATTTCTTAATTATATTTGTATTACCAAGTCTCACTTAGCAGGAAGAACTTGGTTGTACCTTGTCTAGGAACACTGTAAGTTAGTCCATGACTATCACTGCAGAGGCTCAGTTAAGTGCTTATGAAGTTCAGTATAAGAAAGGAGAGGTGACGAGGCTCACCATGGGTTTGATCAGGAGAATAACCCAGCATGATCTATGGCACATTGGATTTTCTTGCCTAATTACTGCAGTAAGGTGGCAAATGTATGGAATTGCAATGTTCACTGACTTAATCAGGCTTCAGGATTAATTGCTATGCAATCAATGCGCCAATGAGCAGAGGTGCAAGATATCAAGGGCTGATTCTCAAGGGGGGATTCGATGCTTGGGTCTTTTTCCCATTTGTACTAACAGCTGCTAACTCATAAGGGCATAGGACATATAACTGAGCAGTCTGAATGACAGAACAATAACTGATGAAAGAAGAGCTACCTGAGCAATGCAAACTGTCAGCTACTGTCTTAAAAGGATAAAATATCTGCCTTTGAAGACTGCTGCTTGAAATGTCAGTAACTAGATGTCTGTGTCCTTCCAGGTGCACTGCCACAGAATGACTCTTCCTCAAACAGCAAAATGCAACTTACTACCAAAACAGGATTTTAATGCTCAGAAAGACAAAAAACCATTAAACACTTACTGAACAGGGATATATATTTAAAGCTATTCTAGAAAACTGTTACTCATGCAGAACAGCTTAACTGTTTCCAGTGTGAGACTGCCGAACAAGAAAATTAACAGGCAGAGCACTGAAATGCATGACAGTTTATAAGAAGAGAATCCAAAATGATCATCATGGGCATAGCTGTAAAACACATGAATTTCAAAATTTTTAAATGAAAGCGTGAATAGCAATCTATGACAGAGAACAGAGCTGCCCAGGGACAGAACTTTTCAGATGTAGATCAGAAGAGAAGTAAGTAAAATGCTATTTTCCGCTCAAATAAGTATTCTAAATTAAACAATTTAGGGTTGTTTTGGGGGTTTTGTTTTATCCAGTTTCTAATGATGGCAAATTTTATGGACTGGAGTTATTGGAATAAAAAATAATTGCTTAGAGAAATTGTCATAAAATTTAACATTGACCAATGAAATTACATATTTAGACAAACAACACCAAAGAATCTTAGAAAACAGTATGTTGGGCAGACTATTGGGTTTTGGAAGACTGGGCAGAGTTTTGTCTTGCTTTGCCAGAGCTTGGGCTTAAGCAGCAGGTATGGAAAAAATAAAACAAAGGGATGGAAGACAGTCTTTGTGTTATCAGGCCTTGTTTACATAGGCTGGACAGATGAAATTGAAAGCCCTTTCCTTTCAGGAAATAAGAAAATATTGAGAAAAATAGAGTGTCTGGCAGCTTCTGTCGTTTTATTTCCCTCTTCACATTATCAACTACAGACCTGAAAAAAAAAAAGTCTTATTAGTAGGACAACAAATGGAGTCTTGCTATTGACTGCACTGTGGATTACTTTGATTTCAAAAGCTTGTCATATTACACATTTTTCATTTATTTTTAAGATATCAGTTACTACCCCCACAGCATAAGGAAATAGAGAAACACTTTTTTGTTCATTTCATTTCTCCTGTTGCCCTGTAACAATACAAACCAGGTCTTTCCATGCCCTTGTGAACCTGAAAACTTTATATATCCTGGGGATTCATTGTCAGGCAGTGTTAGCAGGAAAACAGAGGGGAAAAAGGTTTTAATAGACCTTCTATTCCTTTCTCTCACCAACCCACTCAATCAGCTTAGAAATGCTGGAAAGACTTCATTACAACCTCAGTTCAACACACCCATTTTCACTACAGCCTTGGACCAGAGACTGTTATAACTATCCTTTTCTCTCTATTTATAACACCACAATTTCAGGCATCATCCCTGGCCTCTGAAGTGGCAGGTCTAGTGGCACAATGTAATGGAGTGGATTCAAATCTGGCTGGGAGTTTTTGTCTGAAAATACTTTCCAGGCTAAATCCGCATTATTCTGTCAGGTCGAGCCTAGTAATAAAGTACAGCTTCATCTTCTCAGTAGTGGTGCTAAGCTGGGAGCACAAATGTGAAAAATTGGACTCTTAGAGTCAAAAAAATTTCCCAGTTACAATTTTTATCACCTGCTAGATGAATGGTGCTAAAACTAATGTGGCAGCAAAGATTCAAGCTCTTGTTAGATACAGTGAACTTTATCTGTACAATTCAGTTCAGAAAAGAATGTGCAAGTCTTGTTTTAAAAACAAAAAGTTGTGCTAAATTGCTTTTTTTTTTCTTATTTGACAAGTCCAAATAGAGTAAAAGATCTACAGCTGGGCCAGAAATTTGTCAGTTGAACGTCTACCAAAGGAAAAAAAATGGTTGAACTTGAGGATTTTGGAATATTTCAGGATGTTTCATGCCAGTTAAATAAAATTTATATGTTTAATTTTGGAAATGTCAAAAAGGTTAAATTCAATATTTTTGGTAATAAATTATTTTCTCATTTTAAAATGAGTACTTTGTCTACAAAGTGTCTCAATTTTCCTCTTAAAAAGACAGAAATTGTTTCATATCTCTGAAACTAGGATAAGCTATAATATTGCACACTGAACCAAAATAAATTCAGCATTTTGTTTTGAAAAACAAAACCCTTCAGCTTTGATTTAAAGAAAATTTAATTTTCCTGGTGACAGAAGGCAAATAGGTGCTGAATACATTTTATTTCCTGCCAATTTGCTTGCATTTGAGAATGACTAAAAGATGTAATTTCTTGGTTTATATTTAAAATTGTTAGGGATTTTTTTTTCCCTTTGTTTTTCTATTATTCTACCATGAGAGAGAACACATCTTAAGATACAGTCCCTTGCAGTACATTTTGAAACACAGGAACCATCATACTGGGATTCTGTCTTGCTTGATTACACAGGAGCTTAGAGGAGCACTTTCTGTTTGAGTATGTAAATAGTTAATGAAAAGCCAGTAGATGGCACTCCAGAATGTGTGGCACTGATCACACCTAAGAAGTAGAAACCTTTGCCGTGCTCTGCAAATGGCTTCCTCAGCCCTCTCTGCACAGGAAACCTTAACACCCGGGATCCAAAGGGAGCTGAAGGAAACACTGCCCTTTGGATCTAACTGTTTGGCCTGCTCTTCTCCATGAGCTGTGCAAGTCTGGATTTTGTATGTCTCATGAAAATAATTGGAATTAGCTGCTAAATGCAGCAAAAACAAATGAGGAACCTGCAGGGAATATTTTTGGTTCCTTTTTGGCTATATATAACACTGGACTTCAGTTGGCTAATACAAATTACTGCATTTTTTTCAAACAGAGTGTGTTCTGATGGTGTTTGATATTTTTCCCAAGTCAGGATTTATTCTTTTATAATCGGCCTTGCAACATTCCCCTTTAACCTGATATAAATTACTTGCACAAGCAGAAGAAAAACAATCTGGTGAAGAGGGTTTCTTGCTTTTCTTGGAAATATCCTCATCACCACATTGGAGACTGGGAAGATCTGGTCTCAGCTGGGAAGGTGGGAATGTAAAGACCACCCTTCCGAGTGACCACTGTCATGATAACAGGGGAGAAACCATCTAGGGTCAGTGATCTGTGATCCAAATGGCTTCCAGATATGGCTCTGCTCCTCATGACTGGGCACAAACACCTGTCTGATATGGGGACATTTCTAAAGAGGGGCATATTTGAGCCCAGGTGGGGGCCATGAATATGAGCAGAGGTGCTTGGGCACCCCTCCTGTGAAGAAGGCAGGCTGAGATAGTTGGGGTTGTTCGGCCTGGAGAAGAGAAGGCTCTGGGCAGACCTTATAACACCTTCCAGTACCTAAAGGTGCCTACAAGAAAGATGCAGAGGGACTTTTTACAAAGGCATGTAGTGGCAGGACAAGGGGGAATGGCCTTATGCTGAAGGAATGTAGGTTTAGATCAGACATTAGTAAGAAATCCTTTTCTGTGCAACTGACAAGACACTGGAACAGGCTGCTCAGGGAAATTGTGGATGCTCCACTCCTGGAGCTGTTCCTGGCCAGGTTGGACAGAGCCCTGAGGAAATTGGTGTCCCTGTCCATGTCAGGAGGGTTGGAATTAGAAGATCTTTAAGATCCCTTCCAACCCAAACCATTCTATGATTATATGAAGTTCCTGAACAATTTTTTTCATACTTGGTTTTAGGTCTCAGGATTGCTCTGCAGGAAACATCTTTTGTTAGTGGCCTCTTGTAAAACTAGTGAGCAAATTTAGCACAGACTCAGCTCAAAGCTGCATGACTTTGGCCAACCTAGCTGCTTCTCTGAAACATTTCTCTTACCCTTATGTGGAGCATAGTTAAGCTGTATGCTGCCATGTGGCCGCTGGTGGGGCTCTGTGGCTCAGACTCAGGACACCATGACCTACCCAGAGAGAACATCTCACAGGAGACAGCCTCCCAGGGGTCTCTGGTGTTCTCCCAGCCACCAGGGTACCTCTGCATGGGGGTGCCTGTCTCAGCAGGCTACCAGCTCTTAGTGATTCAGGGAGGAAGTGATTTCAGCTCTGCTCTGCGAGGTGACCCCAGGCTGATCCAGGGAGAGAGAGAGAAGGAGCTTCGTTTGGTGGCTCCACAAAGGGCAGCTTTATTGTCCAGCACTTGGCGAAGGGTAGCCAGGGACAGAGCTCCCTGAGGGCCCAAGGGTAGATACAAGGGTCCTTATTGAGGAACAGGGGGTGGTGTGAGAGGGTAGAAGCCAAGAGGTTACAAGGAATCTACATAGGGTCCCTAGAGGATCATGGGTCTGACAGTGTCACCCTCAGCCAAATGTTCTGCTCCTTCCAAGGGGATCTTTGCAGGGAAGTTATGCAATAGTGCTTATCACAGCTCTCTCAGGGGGCCTCTCTCCAGGGCAGCGGCCAGACAGACTTATTTGTCTCCACACTGCCAGTTAACATTAATAAAATTAAGTCAACAAATGTGGCTAAATTAAAACTATCAGGAAGAAAAATATTCAGCCAGGAAAAGCAAAAGGCAAATCAGTTCTGAATTTCTCTTTGTGCAACTAACATAAACTGCTCCCCCTCATATGAGGGGCATTGACTACTCTGCTGTGGTAAGGAGAATGAGAAGAGTGGAGGAAGCAGGGTGCCTTCATCTTCTGCAACCTAAACAGGCTTCAAGTTTAGCAGCTCCTATGACAGATGTTGCCTTGATCTTCAGCTCTTGCTGTTCCGATAGGTTAGTGTATTTTCTGCCTGGGTCTTGATCATGCTCCTCTGCATCTTTTTCCTAAGGTGCTTCATGCTTCCCTTCCCCTATCTCACCGATGTCAGCCTTTCCCCATTTCCATCATATTCCCTCACTCTTTATCCCAACACTTTCTCTGTTGGCAACCAACCTCCTAATTGTATTTTAGAGAATAAAAGACTACAGGCAAGGAGTAAGAAAAGGCAGATTATGAAGGGTTACAACTGAATAGGCCCATAAGGTGCTAAATAACCCTGCTCAGTAGAGTTTGAAAGCCTGATAAATGGAGCCATACAGATGTTTCTAATCCAGCAGTTTTGCCTGGTAGGGAACATGTACTGAGGAATGATTTGGCAATTCTGATATCAAAGGAAGAAGAATGAATGAAACCCAAGTATTAGTGGCTTAGCAAATGGAAGCTTAAGCAACAGATATACCACTTCATACCATGAAGCAGTGTACCAAGAAGCTTCCTAGCACTTAAACAGAAACAGAATTCTTGTTCTATTTACATAAGAAAAAAACATATATCCTAGAACAGTTTCAGCTGGAAGGACCCCCCTCTGTCTGGCCCTCCAAAACCACCATCATTAAGAATATCTTCTTCTCTCTAGTCAGAGCTTCCCTTGCTACAGGAGCCTCTTGGCAAGTTTATGTCAACACTGAGAGCAAGTTTTTGTAAACATTAGTTTCTTTGCATCAAGGCTTGCTGAATGGAGCAGAGGTGGTATCTTAAAGGCCTCTCAGCATGTTGATAAAATAATTTCTGTTCTCATATGAACTAACAGAAAGTTGAAAGATCCTGTCAGAGATTTTTATAGAACTGTGCAAGTTCGTGCTGCCTTCTGTGAATATTTTTTTTACCTTTCTTAGGCTGAGTTAAAAATAATGAATGAGGAAGGTTTTTTCATATTCTTCTGATTTCCTCTCTGTTTTTTTTATGACCCTTCTGTCCCTGGGTGCCTCAAACCTATCTGATATCAGTGATGTACTAACATTAGGAGCCTCCATGCCTGCAGGAGCTTACCCACCTGGTCCCACCCTGTCCCAGCTTTTCTAGCTCCTCACAGAGCTGAATTGTCTGAAATAAAATACAAGTCTTAATTTAAAACCATATTCTTCTTGCCAGCTGGACTAGTATTTGGGAAGCATACAGTTATTTGAAAAGTCAAACACTGTAACTACAGCCATATTACATACATTATCTTAATTATCACAAAAAGGTGAGAACTGAAAAATAAAACATTGCAATATAACACAGTATTGGGAAACTATTTAGTACTAAAAACTGTCAAATCTAAAATGAACTGCCTGCAGAATAAAACCGCGAAAGAAGCCCAAAATTTGATTTTGTGCTTAAGTTAAACAAATATAAACTCCTTGCATATAATATCCAGATTTTGTTTCTATAATGACACATAATTTTTACAAATGATTTATCTAATTTGTTAGAGAAAACAGGTTTTACTGTACCATTCATCACTTGGGTTTGCATTTTTCCAGTGATGCACAAAGTAAATCACACATGGTTTATTATTAATAGTACACCATTATCCAGATATAAAGGGACTCTGAAGAAAGGCAAACGGTTTGAAACCAGTGGAAAATTTGATAGAATGAGTGCACTCAAGATGGCTGGAAAAGATAATGGAATTTTTTCTTACATCCCCAAAATTTTTTTCAAATGAAATTTTCTCTTTTCAAAAAGATGACAACAGAGAGGCTGCTTTAGGCCAACCTAACACACAGCACCCAGCACCCTACTCCTAACACTTTTTTCAAAAGTGAAAATCATTCAGAAACCTACATTTAATTAGATATCAAATATTTCCCCTAAACTTATATTTTTTTTATCCTAAAAATTAACCACATTATAAGGAAAAGGTTTCCAAAAGAAAAAAATGTAAAATAATTAGGTTAAGGCAAATCAAAAGGTAAACCTAGACAATGTGAGCACAGAGAAAGATGCACATGTATTAACTTACACAGGTTCCATCACCTCCTAGCTCCTGTCACTTGAAAATCCATCGACACACTTCAGCAAAATAGCAGGTTTCTTAGTAGAAACTTTTCTCCTCAGCTGAGAGGTGATGATTCCATTTTTCTGTATTTTACAATCCTTTCAAAAAAACAAAAACAAAAAACCACCTGAAATTGGAAAGAATAAGAAATCCAAACAATTTGATCTGCTTTATATTGCTGTCAGAAATAGTTCCATACAAAGACTCACCAGGGAACAGAACACAAAGCTGCTGTACATAAACCTCCCCAAAGAGCAAGAACTACATATTAAAGATTTTTATTAGATTATGTTTTAAAGTGTCCCTAGGCATAATACAAGCTTTTATTTTTTTATGTGTTCAAACAGCACAGTTGTAAGACAATGAAGCCAAAATATGCCGTGTGTCAGTAATTCAAAAAAGAAAGCTCGTAAAAATTAACAGTCAGGAAATAATAAGTAGCTGTATATCAAGAGAAGCATTACTAAAGCACAAAGTATCTGTACTGCCTGCATATGGTGAATACTGCAAAACAACAAAGCAAGAGGCATTATACCATTTGAGCAGCTTACACTTATTTGCACCCCTTTAGCCTAAAAGCATCTGTGGCAGTGATTAGTCTCCCAGATCAATGGAAGTACCCCAGCTACCTCTCTCAAACCTTTGCTTAGTATTTTTTGCTATTGGCTTATTTTAAAGTGTATTCTTAATTGTTGCAAGGTAGTAATAAAGTAGTTGAAAACACCTGAGTTCACAGACACAAGAGATCCTATAACCCAAGGTTAGCCACTGTGCATAATCACTACATTTGCTAATCCCTTCTCCAAAAACCATGAATCACTCTATACAAGCAGAATCTGACCCCAGGATATTTAGAATTCCAATTTGTTTCCATACTTGTGACCTCAAAGGAATATCAAAGATGGAGCCACAATTTAATGCATTATTTTTTTCTTACACTGGTGACACTACACATGCTGTGAGGCTGTTCAGAACTTGGTGTTCAGGTTTGATCAGGACTTTGAAGGTTCGTGTAGCAAACACTCTTGTTTGCCTGTTTCTTAAAGGAAGGATTCCACGGTAGCAAGGTCAAATGTGAGCCCTGAAGGTTGCCATGGCAACTGTATATTGATTCATTAAGTATCAGAGTTTGTTCTGAAGCCTCTCTAAGGCAGGATATTGTCCTACCATAATTGTGTTTCTCTGCTCTTCATCTTTAGTGGTTTGTGCCATGGATAGCAGATTCTAGATGCAAAGAAAACTGATACATACTGATGTTATGCAAGGATATGCAAGGATAAAAAGAAGTAGAGAGAGGAAGACAGACCACAGAAAGAACAAAAAAACTAAATAAGTCTAAAGGATGCACAGTGCACACATCAGAGAGAAGAGAAAAAAAAGGGGGCAAAAAGATGTTCTGATGTTGACTGTGTTGCACTGAGTCAATAAATTCACTTTAGAGAGTCTTGAGATTAAATGTGCCTCTTCCTGATATGAACTGAAATAAATGCTGTTATGACATGGTGAATCCATAATCCCCAAAGATGGCTATGGAAAGCATGAGTGAAATTTATGTTCCTCTAAGTTCTGCTTAACAGCAGAACAGTAGAAAATCTGCAGGAAAAAGGGATAACTGTATAGAATCACAGAATAATAGAATAATAGAATATAGAATCACAGAATTTTTGGGGTTGCAAGGGACTTTAAAATTCATCTAGTTTCAACCCCCTTACTATGGGCAGGGACACCTTCCACTAGACCAGGTTGGTCAAAGTCCCCTCCAACCTGGCCATGAACACTTCCAGGGATGGGGTAGCCTGTGTCTCAGCACCCTCATAGTAAAAAATGTCTTTCTAATATCTAATCTTAACCCACAACCCTTCATCTTAAGGCCATTTCCCCTTGTTCTGTTGGGACTGCATGACCCATAAAAAGTCCGTCTCCATTTTTCTTGTAGGCTCCTTTTGGTTCTGGAAGGCTGCTCTAAGGTCTCTCTGGAGCTTTCTCTTCTCCAGGCTGAACACCTTCAACTCTCTCAGTATTGTTATCCTGACCTCTCTCTGTTGGTGCAGTATTTAAAGAACTACGGAGTAAGCATTGATTATAGCGACAGAAGTACCATGGTAGTTTGCACACATCCACAGATGTTTCTAAACTTCTGTTTCCCTTCTTAGCTAAATATGGACAAAAATCAACATGTAGTAAGAGATCAAAGTGTAAAAGTAGATTTTTGGTTCTGATCTTTTATTGGGGGAGATAAATAAGTTTAAATATAAAAGGTAATAATTTTGTTTATGTTTGGTATTTATATTAGTACACCTTTAATTGCAACCAAGTCTGTGAGCATCCATGCTACAATAAGAAATGTAGTTATCACAATCGTTAACTGTATCAGTTTTCTTCAACTATAAGACAGATTTTTTCTCTGGTAATTGGTAATTGAAGTGATTGGAAGAAAATAAAATAAGGAACAAAGTTTAGCACTGACAATATGGTTTCTCATAGATCTTTTTCTACGCCTTTAACCACAGGGAGGTTTTTCTCCTTCTCCCTTCTCCTGATCACCAGCTGCATTTGCATTTCAAATTCTCATTCAGCTTGCTAGTGAAAGGGGCCTGTCCCCTGCATGAGGTCTTGTGCAGTTCATTGAGTGTTATAGGGTTTTTCTGCTTGTTTTAAAATCAACATTCAATTCTATCTTTTATGCTGGAAGTTACTAAGTGTCCATCACAGACCAGATAACCAAGAACAGCCAGCCACCAGCTCTAAACTTTGGTGATTTCCAAAAGCACTTTTGTTTTATTGCATGGAAAAATTAAATTACCTTCAGGGACTGCACCCAAACTAGACTTCACATTCTCTCTCCAGCAGACACGTCACCCAAACAAACCTGGTCCTTCAATCAGTCAGAAAAATCAATCAGCAGACTACTGACCATCAGCAGAGTAGGAGAATTCAGTTTTAACAAGTATTATGACAAATTTACACTTGCATTGACAGCAAGAGATCATATGTATATATAACTTAATTCTTACTTCAGTGCAGAGATTACAAAACTGACCTAAAAACTGAGCCATGCAAGTTGTTTACAAACACTGAACACTGTACTTTTCTGAACCTCATGTAAAAATGGATATGTATCAAAAAACAGTTAAATAAGAAATATTAAAATTCTGTTATTTAATCATTGATGTTTCAAAGATTTACATGGTTTTCTGCTAGTGATAGTCAACAATTTAGTGTTCTATTTCTTCTTCATAGATACACAATAGCAGATATAAGCAAATTTTTTCATAAATATTACAATTTACCATCAAAAACTCCTATGTTGACCTCTGTATGATCAGTGAAGCATAGTGCCATGTCACAGAGAAGAAAATTATGATCAGCTACTACAGCTATGCTTTAATCTTATCTACTTCCTCATAAGCCTTTTCACTAAATTTATGGTGAGGGTTTCATCTCTTCTACTGCCATTAAATTTTCTGGATATGTTCTGGGTTTTACCATTAGTAAAGGGCAATATAATCACCAGCATCTCTGCATTGAATTTCCCTATGAAATATTTATGCTTATGTGCAGTATTATATGAATATAGAATGAAAATAATTGTGTGTTGCCAACACTTTTGATTTTATTTTGGCAGAGGAGTTACGTGGTTTCTCTGAGAAAAACAGATATCACTTTTTATGCCTCTCTCTAATGTCTGCCAAATAAAACTCAAATCCACACCCAAACACTTTGCCTTACAATGTTTTATCAGCTCTCAGAAGCCAAGTAGGATCAGTCTTGGCCTATAAGAAAGTGAAAAATATTAAGAATATGGCAAAGTATTATATGGGAAATGGGATCCCCTGACAAACACAAGACACTGAATCTTCATCTAATTTCTTCATCTATTTTTTTCATCTTCATCTAATTGCACATGCTTTTAATTCCCAGACATCCAGCACTGCTGGGTTTAAGCCTCTATTTTGTGACTTTGCCTAGCACAGGCATGTTTGTGCACTGTGTTCTGCCTGCAGTGCAATGCAGGGGCAATCCTTGGGGAGGTGTGGTGGGGTGCCCTGCCTCTCCACAGAGGAGGAGGGACACCTGGCCCATGCTGGACTGGCCAAGGGTGCTCTGTGCCTGCCTCTGCACAACTCCCATTTCTTGAGCTGGGGAATGATGTGAACATCACTGACTGTTGAGGGGGACTGTGTGAGCTGTTAGCCTTTCCCTGAGAGCAAGCACCATGAGGTCTTGTGTTTGCTTTGCTTGCCCTCTGTCCTCTTCACATCAGAGTGACATGACCTTTTCAAGCACTAAGAGGAGTGTGGAGCCAGAACTTCCCAAGTGTATTGATGCTGCCACTCAAATGCCTTCCCCTTGTATTTCCTGTGACACCTGATCTTCACAGCTGAAAATCCCTCAGGAGCTGGGTTGGGTACCCAGGGTGAACCTCACCCAAAAGCCATTCTCTAAACTCCCCTGGTTAAAGTATATCAGACTGAGTTTCCAAGAGGTGCTGGGTGGGATGACAGCTTGTCAATGGTGCTGGGGGGTGGCACATCCCTCACAGCCCCTGGGAAAAATGGAACATATGTTCTTGCCTCAGAGTCCTCCCTGCTGGTGTCTTGTGTGGGTTGTGGTGCTCCAGAGGTGCATGTGGAGTAGCGGTGATTTGACATAAAAACATCAGTAATGTCACATTGACAGACCTCAAACTTTGACAATGTGGCAAAGATCTTCACAAGCACAAGTTCTTTTTCACAGTCCTATAGGATCAGACAGCAACCAAAAGAGTGATTTTTGGATCACAGCCCCACCTGCACATCCCTCTCAATGACCACATTGCTTTGTATATCAAGATCTTTGCATTGCTTGGATTATCTTGTTTGGGAAATTTCCTTTCCCATTTAGAACAAGACTTAAAGTTTCTATAGTTAGTCTTAGGAGAAGTACCAGACATCTGCAGAACTGCATTTTTGCAGTGATGAATGAATACAAAATCTTCTGAGAAAGCCCATACACAGACCCTTCTTAATGGTGAAAAAGGCAGAGGGGAAAGATCAGTGATGAAAGTGTGAATACCAGCCTCCATTAGCACGCTTCAACAGCTTACAGCTATTTTAAAACTCATGAGAAAATGCTGAAGAGGCAAAACTGTACAAGCCCCTTCATGTTTCTGTGTTTGCAAGTACAGAGTGTATTCATTTTTTCCTGTGTTGGTAAATAGCAGACAATTTTCAAGGCCTGATCCTTGAAATCCTCCTGCCATCCTCCTGCCACTCCTGCTTTTCAAAGGAATTTGCAGTCAAAGGTTAAGGAATCTTTGAAGATGTGATATCATAATATCATATCTTTGAATCATATCATATCATGATATCATATCTTTGAAGATGTGATCTGTGTGTTTCAGCCCAGTGGTAACACAGCTGAGGGTCAAGGGCTGAAATTTTGGGATCATTTTATACAGAAGCTGGGTGGCATGGCAAGATGTAGAAGTTATCACTCTCCTGGAAAAATGTGGTCTGAGACATCAGGGAGGAAGCAGAAGTGACATTAAGTCTTGCTTAATAATAAATTGTATTTCTTAAAGATCCTTTATTTTTCTACAAATCTGATCCATAGTATTGACCACAACTTAAGTCAGCTCTCCCCATAGACATTCATCACCTGCTCTGGTATCTTAAGCATTCTGCTGCACAAAATAGCCTGTAATTTTATTGCCACTCACACACTGTCACTGAAAGGATCAAAGAACATGTGTATGTGAAAGGGGGTGGAAGTGAGATTTAGGGGTTATAGCCACTGATCTCAGAGTGCCAGCTTTCAGGGTTATATATGAATCCATTTCAGCATCATTTTAAATACGGGTTTTATCATTACTCTTTTTCCCCCCCAGAATACTGACCCAGCAATTAGCACAGATTAAGAAGGGGTCAAAGGAAAGCTTTTGACTCAATTGCTCTAATTCTAGGATGCAATCTAACCAACCCCTATTCCATTCTGGGTGGTGATAGAACTACATAACTTTCAGGAATGATCAATGATTACTAATGAATGACAGCTGCAAGTATCAAAAGGTTGTTTTATTTGCTCTATTTTCCATTCTGCATTTTTTCAAAATGTGTTTCTGGAATTATCTTCAAACAAACAACAAGAAAGCAGTCCAGTGTTCAGTGTAAACAATAATAAAAATGTGAGGCTGTCCCTGTAATATCCAAAAATATACATTCCTGCTTTGGGAGCCAGATGTCTTCCTCAATATTGCGATTACCATTTATTATCTCTGAATAATCGAGGACCAATCCACTCAATACAAACATTTTTAACATCAAAATGCAATTTCTATTCTTATAAAGCATGTTCAGAAAGAATGATCACACAAAACTATGATCATCTTGACAGCAGCAGAGTAAAATGAAGAGATAGGATTAGTATCTACTGCTGACCATTTGAACAAAAGGAGAAGCTACAAAAGCATTCCTACAGGATCAAATAGCCAAGCGTGTTCAGCATTTCTGCTATCACCACTAGGAATAATATGTGCTTTGGAAATATTCTGTCACATCATGGCAGGCTGTGTTATAGGAGTAAAACCCATTTAGCAGTGAAGTTATTTATCAAACTTGATGAAAAACCCTCTCCTACTACAAAATTATCCCAGCTTAGAAACCAATTTCCTCAATATTCTCTTCCAACACAATGTCATTGTATTTCACTGAATCATAAATATACATAGGCAAGAGAGGCTACCAAACTTTCTTTAGAGGCATAAAGATAATGAATGAAAGTTGTTGCTGTGCTTAATGCAATTTATTGACATTTTAACCTGAATATGAATAAAACCTAGGCAGCTATAGCCAAAAATATTTTAATTTTTAAAATGTGAAAGTCAAAAACATAATTAATCTTTTCAATTAAGTTGTACTTTGAATAAAAAGACTACTTACCATATTTCTAAATTAGGTCTTTGTATAAGTGATAGGAAAAGTGCATAAAAATGTGAAAAAATATTTTTTTCCTAATTGCAATTTTAAGATGCAAGCTGAAGGTGAGGTGATACAGAGAGGAGAAAAAGAAGAGCTGAGATGAGACCATATTAAAAGAAACAAGGGGTTATTGAAGTGAATAGAGAAATAAGGAGTCTTGAATTTGAAATGTTGCATTTGATTAATTAAACTGCACCCTGAATTTACTAATTGGATGCTTACATGTTGTCGTGGGACAGTGACAGATGGCATTGCACTGATGGCAATTAATCCTACTAGCACTTTTAAAATAAGGCATTAAACTACCTGGTTATCCCTATTTCTGCAGTCATTCCTCTGAAAAACTAGGGTGGAAATAGCCATGAGCCTCATTATGAGGAAGGAAAACGTGATGAGTATACAAGTAGTTCTAAATAGCATTTATTTGCTATTTAGAATAATAATAGCTTTCAAATAAAGATTTTTTGAGGTGTTTACTTAGATTGTCTCCCTTTTTATTAACACCTTTAGTGGGAATGGAAATACACGCTTAAGCTTACGTCTTTTTATTGTATTCTGTACAAGGGAAAGATGCAAAATATAAATAGTTGGAATTGCAAAGTCAATAGGAAAACTACATTTCTCCTAGGTTTTGTTGGGTTCTTTCCCTCTCTATTTTTAGTACCATCTAATATCTATTTTTAATATCATCTGTGCAGGAGCAGATGTCCTTTTGGACTGACAGTGGTGTAAAACACAAAACTTGGCTACTCTGAGTTCCCAGGGACTTTGCATTTGGTGATATACCAAAGCATGAAATGTGTGTTCATTTATCCTACTGAAGAAATCTTTCTGAGAACTTTGCTAAAACCTCACTGAACTATTCCATGAGAAAGAAATCAATACTCACTGTGATTTAGGTCACCTAAAAATAGGCACAAGGAAGGTCAAGGTTCAGTGCTATACATGCTGACTCACCCTTTTTTCTCACTTTGAAGTTTAAATTGTTGGAAAAGTCCATGTGGTTGACTTCCATCACAGCAAGCCACATATGAAAACAAATCTACACCTTGTCATCATCAGGACAGAAATTTTGCTAAGATTACTTCACACGTTTGTGTATCTTCCCCACCACCCCCATTTTTTTTGGTAGGCAGCACAATTTTCAGTCAAAAACCATATAGAAAGTTATGAAAATTACTCTGCTTAATCCATAGGTTTGGTTCTGCCACAAACTTCCTTGAGGTTTGGGCACACCCAGGAAGCACTCTGCAAAATTGAGACAATAATAATTAAAATAATAACCCTCTATTTTTTTAGCCTGTGATATAACCCTGCAGCAAGGAGTACTGAGGCAAAGAGTAAGCAGGCTGTGTAAGATCTTATATATAAGGTCTTAAAGATTTCTGGGATGCATTTCTTAGAAAAAATATGTTCAATATCTAAAATTATCCCACCTTGGTTAATGCCTCTACAAATTACTGGAATTAGAATAAAAACTTTATTTAAGTTTTGTGATGTAAAATCTCTAAGTCAGAGTAGTCCATGCAACCTATGAGGAAGGCATGTTAGCTGATTGCAAAATAGATGGGATAAAAAGATCATCTTGTTTTATAGTAGATCAAGATTTCTTAAAATAAGAAGCTGCAGGATTCTTTGCTCTTTGACACTGTTTCCAGTCCCACTGAAATCTCACATTGCTGGAATCCACACATATGGATTGGACTCAAGGCAGACATTTAAGAGTACTAAGGAATAGAGGATGATAGCTGTGGGAAACAACAGTAACATTAACTGCACTCAGAGCATAAGAAAAAGAGCATGAAAAGACTTTTTTTCCTTTACTTTTTAAGGACCACAGTCAGAACGTTCCAACCTTATTCCAACCACCTAATTTACTGACAAGTGACAATTGCCAAGTGACTATCACTCCCAGAGCAAAGGTGTGAAATAGTTCTTATAGATAGTGGATGGGGAGGATTGCTTATAACCTGACCAGGAAAAGTACTGGCCTCAATCTGTGTTTTCATTTACACTTCTTTCTTTGAAATGCCAATTATTTCTTAAGAGGTACTAGATCACATATAAAATAAGAAATGTCCTTTAACACTTTTTCTGTCTTATCAGCACTGCTTCTTCTAGATGATGGTAGAATAATAGCAAATCAGCAGGATATTAATCCTGTTTTGATCTCATGCATTGTAAATTCAGGTTGTATGTAGGGATTTGCACTAGAAGCTTATTATTACCATATTGATTAGTAACATTTTATAGTTTTTGACATTGTTCTATGAAGTACCTCTGAAAACAACTGCTGTTTTACAACTCTGTATATATAAGACATGATAATAATAAATAAATATATGCAATCAGCAGAATGAATCTGACTGAGAAGCCTGGAGCAGCAGTTTTGGGACACGGAGAGAAAGATAATGACGACTGTCAGACTGAACTGAGATCTTACAGTGCCTACTTAATCTTAGTCAGTCTTGCTGGTGCATTTCTGGTGCACCATCACAATGTGGTGATGTATACACTCATTTCAAGAGAAACTTAGAAGGTAAAGTTTCTTATTACTACTACTACTACTACTACTACTACTACTACTACTACTACTATTACTACTAAAAAGTCCCCTTCTGAAGCAAACTGTTACCACCAGTTTGCTATTCTGTGCATAGTGAAATAACGTTGGACTCATAAAACAAAAGTCCCAACTGCTTCTAAAGGCAAAAGAATCATGGAATGTTCTGAATTGGAAAGGACTAGTGACAATCATCAAATCCAGTCAAGGTGTCATCTTGGATAAACCTGTGAAGCATTTTTTCCAACAATCTCTTTCATAGTCCCAAAATTTTAATTTATTTCTTTGTCCACATGTATTCAACATTGTGTTTGAGACACCTTATTCCCCTGAGTTGATCTGCAATACATTTGGAGTTACCTCAATTCCCCATTTGCAACATTTCCATGTTTATGGACATAATGACTTTAGAGTATATTACAAACCCTTTAGTGACAAATCAGCAAAAGCCAATAAATGCCTTGATGAAACACAACTCGTGCTCCAGAGTTAAATCATTCTGATCATCTATTGAAACACATTTCACCCCTAAGTAATACACTAACATATCACATGGCTGTGCTACTTAACAAACAATCCCAAATACCTTTTGAATCACAGCAAACATTTTACATTTCCAGTATTCTAACCATCATTGCTTGAAAATGAACTAGGTGTTTAAGCAGCATGGATTTTTACTAATACTACAGAGACAAAAAAACTTACCTTTTCAATTGAAAGAATAACCTGTATTTCTCTCAACTAGCCACCAAGGTGGGGGAAGAAAACGTAAGCCAGCAAAAGCAGGACTACCAGATTATTAGAATTTTTGAGGCCTAACAAGTGTACAGCCAGAACCACTGCCACTACTCATGGATATGCCCAAGGTTTTGGAAGCACTTGGATTTTTACCATTGTATTCATATATATTTCAAAGACTTTACAGCCCCCTCTATAAAGATGTTCCCCCGAGGGTTTGGAGGATTAGTACCTTCAGGATTAGTACCTCAAGGAGGGACAGTATTTGTATGAGAAGTCATTAAATAAAATACAATCGCCACACAGACTCCCACTGATGAGTAACCGAGCCCTGCTCTTTTTCTTTTCCATGTGCTCTCATAAACTTTCAGTCTTTATCAGAGCAGTAGCCTAAAGGAAGGGTAAAAGGATGGACATCTGGACATGGCCCAAGGCAGGGGCTGCTGAGCTGACAGAGGGAGCTGGGGCTGCTGCTGCTGTGCAGGGCTGAGGCCACCTGCTCCCAGGGGACACCCAGGAGGGACTGTCTGACAGGGGAACCTACAGCAGGCGCAGGATGGGGATGGGATGTAGGTGCCTTTGGAAGGTGCCGCCTCTCCCTCTTCCTATCGATTCCTTGGAACTGAATTACATTTATGGGGGCTTTTTGATGTATTATTTTCTCAAAATAAGCAGTCCATAATGTTGTATTTGCTATTGACTGTTTGCTATCCTTAAACAAATCAGTGATTTGGCTGCATTTAGCGCCCAGGAGTCTCACACCCCATAAAACACATCCCAGTGCCAGGGGGTGACCTGTTATGAGCACCAACATTACATTTTGCTAGACTGTCTAGATTTCTACTGAGAAAAGACAATTGATTAAGGTCCTGGGGCTATCCCAAGTGTTACAGAAGATCCTGATTAATGAGCAGCTTACTAAAAAATAGACTCTTCCCAAGGAGCTGTCAAGCCCTGAAGAATTGTGCCAGCACTTCTTAGCTGTGCCCTCCACACCTCAGTGAGCCCAAATTTTTCAATTACTCTTGGATATTTTTGGAGTCGTGGGAAGTTTTTCCATCTTTCACAGTGGATCAGTCAAGACGTTTGCTTGTCAAAAAAAGTAACTTTCCCTCTCCCAGGGTGTGGGTTTTTTTCAGATTAAATTATATAAAAATGGCCTTCCTATCCATTTTGGGTCATATCTGGGGCCTGTGTATCGAGCACAGACTTGGGTAAGGAACCCACACCCAGAGTCAGGTACGGATGTCCAGCTGTGACTGACTGGGACAGGACTGCAATGGAGGAAAGAGTTGTTTTTCTTTCCTTTGTTTCACCAGTCTGACAGAAGGTGGGGGAACAGCCATTCTCCCCTCATCACAAGCTGTGACTGCCAAGCCTGTTTTTGTCTGTGTTAGGCGGCAGGACGTCTTTGGGGTGATTATACTGGTGAACAACTGATGAGCTCTAACAAAATCCATTGCTTCTGGCAGGGCCTTGGCTAAGGTGTAGAGTTGGCCAAAGCAAAAATTTTCCTCAGACCAAGGAGAAACCTAGAAACCTTTAGGATATTTTTAGGACTTGTTGTAGAGCAATTTCATAGGATAGAGGCCAGAGCTTTGTGGGACTTCTTTATATCAGCAGCAGTCAGCTTGTATGACAGTATACATCCTGTGTCAAAAATCTTCCTGTAGGCAAGGTCCAAAACCCTGTTCCTCAGATGACAGAGAGGAATTGCAGTGGAATGATGCTCATCCAAGGATTCACAATAATGTGACCCTGCCATGTCCTGCAGTGCATCATGGAAACAAGAAGGTTATTGAGAGAAACTGCTTTGGCCTTCACCTCTCTCAGTACAGGGGGGCTGGCTTGCAAACACAGTGAAGTGATAAATGTGAAGTGTATGCACCCTAAACTGCTCAGATGGAGTTTGGATATTGACTAGTAGTTTAAAAAAAACGTAAGATCAGGTAGTACAGCTAGTCCAGCCTATTATAATACTAATATTTTTTAAATTAAATACAGGATTAATTAAATTTTCATCTTTATTTCAAGTGCTGTTTGCCCTCATTTGGTCCCTTGACAGGGGTGCTGGCCTGAGACTTCCTTCTGAAATTAATGTCCTCTGTCCATAGACTTCAGAATATGAAGGATTTTCCTTACTTTGTGACTGAGCACTCAATTTGACTCAGAGTTACACTTGTACAAGTCAATTAGCATAGGGATAATCGAGAAAAAATCATCAACAATGCTTCTACAACCTTCATTCTTTTTGCTTTTAATATACTGCATTGAAATTTCAATATAGGACAAACTAGAGACCCAGGTAATTATTAACTAGCTACTCTGAGGTAGGCAATAGTCAATACTTGGTATATCTACAGCAGATGGTACCTTTTCCTCCAGATTCTTGAAAACTTGTAAGCTATATGAATGATTTAATTACAACTACGCTGTGAAGGCAACTGAAACCAGTTGGCTTAAGATGATCTTCATAACCACTCAGAGGAACCAGTTAATGACTCCAGTGTCTGCTTGCATTTTCAGTGTATTTCATTATAAAGAAAAATCTAAGATCAGGATAAGAATGAATCCCAGCTTACAAAAAGCCCATGGTATTTTGAAATACAGATTTAGTAGCACGGAGCCTTGCTGCTGAATTTGGCTCTTTTTGTGATCCAGTACCTGTCACTGGTGGGCCCAGCCATGTCGTGCAGGGGTCAGACAGACCACCCAAATGTCTTACATAACACTGGGAGACTTGGGGGTTTCTTTCAAGAAGAGAAAGAAAACAAGAGAGAGAGAGAAAATATGCAGGACATATGCTCATGATGCTACATTTAGAGAAAAATGAAATTAAAATTTGTCAATAAATCACATTAAATTTTTGGAGGCATCAAGAGTGATACATAACATACACCCCTGTAACAGTAATAAAATATGCCTCTTATCCTGATGCAAAATGTTTTCTATTTTATTCTACAACTGTCAGATGAAAAATTGTCTCAGTAAGCATTTGGCTTTAATCTTACTTAACTTTTATTTTTCTGCTTCTCTTGTCCTGTTGTATTGTTTGGTTAGTCAACCAAATTTGAAACCAAAACAGATTTGTTTGGACCCCATATTGGCTCAGAGTGGAACAGGGAGGAAAAAATCACATGCATAATGAGTCAATGCTTTCTCATGTAGAATGGAAGAATCTTAAAAATGCTTTTTCATAATGGGAAACTGAATTATTTTCAAGCTACCACCCACAATTAACTTACAAAGTTCAACGGTGTTAAAAGAATGGCAAAACAAAGAAGCCATGTATGCTTTTCACTGCCTGCATTTTCCATAATAATTATGCAGCCCTGTGAACACAGTTAATATCACCTCTGCTCAGAAGTTATACTCCATGGCTACGGACTGAGATTGCTCTATAATAAAACATCAGGTCCATTACTTGATATTAGAAAGCAATAATTATATCAGTGCATTTGAGTTTCCTTTCCCTTCATAAAGCTCCCTTTCTTTAAAGGATTATCCTGACAGACAACACAGCCACCTTTTTGGAGGCAATATCATTAGCTTCCTCCCACCTCACTGCTACTTGTTTCTCTTATCTCTGGGTTGATCTGAGAAATAAGAGCGGTGCAAATGTTTGTTCCAAGAAAGCACAATGGCAGCAGAGGCAAAACTGCTGCCCTAATTTAGTGGGTCAGGAGGGTCCCCAGGGAGGCAGGAACCCCAGACATGTAGCCCTGTTGCTAGGGAACTATATCGATCCTTTCCAGCATCTTCACTGACACCCTCTCTGCTCCACTGTGATTGAACATCATCCTTTACAGGAGTGGAAGAGTTAGAAGCCTTGGCTTGGCTTTAATATTTATGAAGTAAACGTTTTAACCATTGAAGCTTTAAATGTCTAATGCTGTTTTCTTTTTCCAGAGCAGCAGCTTCCTATGGGAATATTTCCATCACTCTAGTATGGCAAATTACTTGATGTTGGAGGCAGAGAGCTTATTTTCTCTGAACTAAATGCAATTGTAGGAGATTTAAGATGCCCACAAAAATAATTAAAGTGTATTTTTCTTCATTAATTTTAATTGTCTTATTATTTCAAGATAATTTACGCTTGAAATGCATCATGCTACAGGCTTAACTGAAAATCAAAATGAGATTGAAAGGTAGATCAAGATAATAGGTTAAAAAATATAAAGCATATGTATAAAAATGTGGTGTGTACATACAGAGAATGCTGTTACACAGAAAGTGTTAACTTAGCCCAGTGGGGTGCTGCAGGAAATGCCCAGTCCCTTTCCAAGAGGGATGAGGAGAGCAGGTTATGCACCTTGAACTAGCTAATTCAGATTCATCTCTGTGCATACACAGTGGGAGGTTTTCAACATGCATCTCTTGGAGAAGGTTCTGCAGTGGGTCTCCTCAGGTGGTGCTGCAGCCCCGACCATGCTGGTGAGGACCTGCACTGGAGGACTTGTAGCTGTGTTCCTGCATGCCAGGCCCTTGTACAGCCCAGAGGCAGCATCCTCAGCACGTCAGCTGTCTCAGGGGGAAGCTGGGCCTGCAGACACCTCAGCTGCTGCAGGCAGAGAGCAAACATGCTTATCAAATGATATAATTGAAGGAGATGGAGCACCTGAGTCCTGTCCCAACAGATTCCCAGGGGATATGTATTTATAGAAAGGTGATGCCAATGAATCCTCACATATTGTGAGTGTTATCAGATTGTATGAAAGCTTACCAAACCACCTCTCTGACAATGGTGGGAAGTTGAAGAGATGAGTTTTCCAGATTAAATATAGAAAATTCTCTATCTGAATTTTAAAAGTCAACATTAGAAGTGAACAAAACCCATATACCTAAATAAACTCCTGTTGATTTTACATCTATATAAAAATCAATGATCTAAAACGTATGTGAGATGATTTAGCTCTTGGCATCCTTCCTATAAATACTCAACACTGGCAGAAAATGTCTAGCAGTAGCCTCAGAAATTGAAATAATTGCTGTAATCAGACACCAGATGCCTGATATGGAGCTGCATAACAGATACCAATTACCTGAGGGAAGAAGAGTAGCATAAGGACAAGGTACTTTTGTGAGCAGGAACAAATTTGTCAGAAGAGCTATGGGGACAGCAGCAACCTCCCTGTCAGCATAACCCTGTGGGGCACATACTTTTGTCTCATTATAGGAAAAGCTGCTTTCTGCTGTTTTGTTCTCCTAATTGGGAAGACCACACCCAGCCCTGCATCAAGTCCTTTCTCTTAGGAAGCCCATACCAACAACACCCCCTACTGAAATCCCTGGACACTAATGCAGAAAGTAAGGTTTGTAAAAGCTGCAGAGGCTCCCTGCAGGGCAGCCAGCAGCTTACACTGCTCCCACACATGCAAAAGTTCATTGATGTTGACATCATGTGGGTGTGCACGATAGGATCTGGCCCATAAACACAATCTGTATCTTTAGCCTAAATCATGCAGATTCCTTTGACTGAAATACAAAGTTAATAAACAAAAGAGTCAATTTTGTTTAAAAAATAAAATATTCAAACTTGTGCTTTCTAAGAAATGTCAGCAAGTTCTAGAGGACTGGCCTCCAATCTTTCTACAGCTTTTCTTCTTAATATAAAATGAATTCTCATTCTTCCCCATTTCAAAGCTAATCTTCTCCCTCTCACTCTGATATTCAGCATTAGTATGTAACAGACCATGAATTAGGAAATGGCTGTTAAGGCAGCACTGAAGTTCTTTTTTCTTATGCCCTTATAAGTAACAATATCATTTTCTACAGCATATGACATAATGGTCTTCTAACTAAGGCGCTGCTAGCACTCACACTAGCACTCTTTCCTAATACAGCATTGACATGATAATAGCATAATACTTCAGGCCATTAAGTCTATTGAAAGTAAATTATTGCCATCAGATGCGATAAAACCTTGTTGGATGCATTAGCAGTCTTACATTCTCTCTTGATAACGCTGCTAAAATAGTGATTGCCCCTGCTTAGCCTCACACTAGCAGTTTTTCTTATCTGTTTCTTCTTGAAACGTGCTGGTCAAATGTCCTGCCTGAATCTCTGCTCAGAAAACCTTTAGGGAAAAGGGCAGCAGTGCAATACTTTGGATCCTAACCTGAAGCCTGGCAAACGCAAGGGGAGCCCTGCTGTTGGCTGCAAGGTCTTCAGCCCTCTGTGGGCTATCTCCTGTAATTAATAATGGAGATATGAAAAATTCTCCTTCCCCTGAAACCTGCTGACTTATGCATAGTTGGTATATATAGATGCCCATGTACACATGTGTGCATTAATTATACACACCTAGGCATGTACATTAATTTTTATCCCATGAATCAACTGAATTCCTATGAATCCCTTCTGGAAGCTTAAATGTGTTTACACATTGTTGGTTTTGTTACAATTTCCCTAGTGACTTATTTAGACAAATGTTATAAAAAAGGTGGCTAGAAGTATCTGAGAAACACGTACAAGTTTTAAAGACTTTCAATAGGATGTTTCTCTTTCATTGCTGAGAATTTTTCCATTTTACTTTTCTGTTTTTAATATGGGGTGAGTATAGGTGAGGAAAGTGAGTCATTTTCTAAAGTGGTTGTAAATTCTTCAGCATTTTTTAATATCTATTTTCATAGCAGGATGTGCCTGCTATCTGACACATATCTAAGTGGTATGATTTACTTCTAGAAAGACAAAAATGCATCATAAAATACAACTTTGGATTGTACTAGATTTTTCTGTTAAACAGTGGAGCAAGAAATGGCAGCCTTGTCTTTGATGCATAATTTAGGCACCACTGCATAGACATGTAACACCAAGTAAGATCACTTTTAGTGGCTGTGAACCCTGTTTCCATGCACAATCAATTAACCAAATAGTAACAGCACAGTCTGTGGACATTTACACACCAGTAGCTTTGGCAAGACACAAAGCTGCTTGTGCAGGTAGATAAATCCATTGTAGCAAACAAGCCTAGGTCATACATAGGTCTGGCTCCTACAAAAACTTCAGTCACTGATACCTGCCACCCTGGCAGGGTCATGCACTGTATGTGTGCATTTATTGAAATAAAGGTAGTTTCCCAGCTCCACTACTGCATCAGACTTTGTAGCTGTCCCTGCAAGTGAATGGATTGTTTCTTGATCAAAGCAATTAGCTAAGCTGCCTGTCTGCTACTTTATTCTTACTCCAAACTGCAGTTTCACTGGGGATGTTGGTGTCAAATGCACTTGGAGCGATGATGCTCACTGCTTAGCATGCAGCTCTGAAGGCTCTCGGAGAGGAAGCGTGAACATATCTGGCTGCTTGTCAAAAATGCTGGCCTGGATGAATTGCAACTGCCTGGAACCGTATGGTAAATAAGACCTAAAGCTTCTACCAAGGGTTTTCAGGCTCTGGGCAAACTTGTTCACTCATAGCTGTTACATCTGACACCTTGTAGCCCTCAAGTGATCCCTGTGATTTTTTAACAAAGCTTCATCTTATTTCCTCTCCAAGAGTTTAGCTATATTAATTTTTTCTCAGGAAGATGTGGTTTCTTATTCAAGATGATTTTTTCCTCATGCATGTAATGGGAGAAGGTGGTGACAGTAATACAACCTCTCATATGAGGTTTGCCTTAAGCAGGTAACTAACATTTATTTGCTCCCTTTTTACCCCAAATTCTGCAATGTATTAGCAAGACAAAGGAACAGAAGTAATACAGCCCCTGCAGCTTCTTGCAGCTGTAATGCTGGGTAGAAGTTCAAGTCAAGCATTGTGGGGATAAGAAGGAACAGGACACAAAAGACTTATCCTCTCCTTGGGGCCCTCAGGAGTCAAGTGTTGCTTATGCTTTAAATCTCTACTCTTTTATCCCATTTTGCTCATTTTCAGAGATGTCTGATTTTAAGTGCTTGGAGCTGCCTTCCCTTGGATGTCATTAACATAATTATTGATTTTAGCATTTGCTCACTGGATAGGTTCAACATATTTTTGTTAGTTCTGTTTTGTATGGAATGGGTTGTGTGTTCCACATCACTAATAAGCTTCAGGAGGGAGGAATTTAGTATACAATAGAAAAGGGAGAACTATTTAAAGGTATTCCTTTGTTCAATTCATGACTAAGTGCACCAGGAGCTTAACAGTATTGGGATATGAAAGGCTGAAGATTAGCATCTTCTAAGAATGCCCTGTGTGTCCACACAATCACTGGTAAAAGCTTTTGCAAGCCATTTAGGATGACATTGACCTCCATTTTCTGACAAACTGGAACCATTACATACAACTTAATAAGTGAAAAAAGGGGAAAACTAATTGACACAGAAAGGTCAAAGTAATGTAAATGCGATGTTTTCATGATGGGAAATATCTTCATGGTTAAAACAGAAATGAGGGAGGTTATTGTAGATATTAATATTAAAAAGCATGCTGTTAATATTAACATCTGATTTGCCTAATATTGTTCATTACCATTCAGCATTTCATCTAAATCATTTTCTTATTAATGCTTAACCAATACCAAATAACTCCCCAGCACTTGCCTTAGACATCTCTATGAATATTAGTAAATTTATTATACTTGGTCTTGTTGTAATGAAGCTCCAGTATATTTATAATGATACTTAGAATCAGATACTTAGAAAAAGCAGGAGCATTGAGAACACTCTTCTTTCTGCTTGTGTGAGCACAGTAAAATACCAGAGGTTTACTAGAGACATCCTCAAAACTGGACAAATATTAAGGATGGAGGGAAAATATATCCTTTTTCTAATTGTAAAGGGGCACAATTTTGAACATCTACAAACTGCTAATTTGAATTCCTCTTACTACTCCCGAGGATTATACCAGGAACGATTAGGTGCACCAACTATTCAGACAGCATTTAGTTGAGGAGAAGGCAGCCTGTCGTCCATTGAATATGATGGACTGCATCCTTCAGCAGGTGACTAGAAAACTTTGGGGACTGCCTTCCTCACTTTAATTTCAAAATATTAGCCAATGGAAAAAAAAAATAATAAAGTTTAAGGCTTCTAAAATCTTGGACTCTAAGAAATAAAGAAATCAGTGTCTCACCAAGGGAAGAGGTGTGTTATGGCAAAATCTGTAATATTTAGGTACTTAGAATACATTATTCTTCACAGAATTTCATGGTTAAGGTCACTGGAGATTGATTCAACCACTGCATCAATCAGAATGTTTTCATTTTAATTAACACATAAGAAAATATATATTCCTAAATTAGTAAGAACACTGTACTGCAGCACCTTTCTTTGAGCACAGATCATAGTTCTTAGCTGTATCTTTAGAAAGCTATATGTTATCTATTCTGAAAAGAAAGGCAGGTAGACATGTGGATTTTTTGTTCTAACTTTGGCATTCAGCTGACTACACTGCATTCAAGTAAAATATTAGTTTAATATTCAATAGTTTATGACAGAAAGTATCAATGTCACAATCAGTAGCTGAAACCCCTTCTGCAAGGCGACACACGATACGTCACAGGTGTGAATCTGTGTGCTCAGGACTCACCCCGGGCCATTTAAAATGCTGGTCACAGCGAATACTGATGTACAGTAGACAGTAGCCATGGAAACCAGTCAGAGCTTACCTTAATAATATTTCTTTTTAAGAAAACTAGATTTCAAAGCATGATTTTTCTCTTTTTTGGGGAGCAGAGTGCAATACAGTGTCTATACAAATTATCCATTAGAGGTTTTTCAAAGCAATTGCATCTTAAAATCCTTGGCAGATGTTGCACAGTGCTCATTTCTGCACACTGAAGACCAGGTGTGTTATTAAGGCGTGATAAACACACCAAAACCTCCCTGGGGAATGCAAGAAGTGAGGAGCAGAATCCAAGCACACCCCGGGCTGCGCTGAGAGGAGGCAGGTCCACTGCTGAAAACTTCTTATTTACAGCCACTCCTGGAGGGACCAAACAACTGGGCAAGGATGTGCTGAGCAGCAGGGAAGGCAGGCAGCCAGGCACCTAGAGAATACATGCAGGGCAGGAGAGGAGGGGTGGAGTCCTGGCTCTTGTGAAGACTAGATGCATGGTGGGATTTAATGCTTGAAGCCTGAGAATAGGGCAGATGGAAGCTCTTGGTAAATACAGGCTTTGCTGTGAAATTTGCAGTGTGGAAAGTGAAGTTTTCTGGGAGGAAATAGTAATTCAGAAGATGCTGTTCATGGGAAGCAAAAATACCTCAAAAAGCTTTTTGACAGAACATTGAAATCAGGTACTGAAAAGTGAAAATATGATTTATCACATATTCTGTGCTGGAAGGGACCCACCAGGACCATCAAGTCCAATATTAAGTAAATGGCCTAAGTATGGGCATTGAGCCCACAAACCTCAAGGGCTGCTAGCACCATGCTATAACCAGCTGAGCTCAGCTCATCTCCCTAAGAGGAGGAAAGCTGGGTGGTTAGGAGTGATCCCTGGGGTGGGGAGTGCGCTGTTCGGCTGGAGTCCTCTGACAACAAAGACTTGGCAGCTCCCTCAGCTGCAAAAACAGCAGACAGACCTGACTGAAGACATGCTTGCAGCTGAATATAAGCTCTATGGCTGTGAAAAACATAGGTAGGGAAAGAAGATGGGAGAGAAACCTTCCCTTCCTTCAGCAGGGAGGCTAATCCTGCCTCTACCCCAGCAGACCTCCACTTGGGCTACTACAGTGAGAAGCTCTGAAACAGATTCACTCAAAAAGGAACAGAATGGCTATCAAATGAAGAAAGGAGAACAATAAATGGTGAAAAAAAGCAGAGCATAAGATATTTTCCACTGCTCTGAAAGGATAAGACACAAATAAAATAGGACAACAATAGACATAAGACTGATTTTTTTCCACTCCTTAAAATTTCTGTATATTCAAGGTTGCCCATGCATGTTCACTTTGAAACAATTTTCCAGTCCCAGTAATTGTGTTTTGGTAAGAGCGTATGACCTCTGTAGCAGACCCTACTGGACTTCTGTGGGCAAGTTAACAAAAAAAAAATCAAACTGAGACCTGAATTCACTTTTGTCACATTTTTTGTTACTTCCTCTGCTAGGAAAAAAACCCCAAACCCCAACCCTTATGAATACTAGATAGCTGTCACATTAGTTAGAAGGTAAAACCACTAGGCAGAAATATTGCTGCTTTGTGGTGCACAGGGCATTCCCAGTATAAATTTCAATTCACCACAAATTTAGCAGGGTACCAAGAAACGTCCTTCAGAGTTTGAGTGAATCTGTAGCTGAAACTGGATCAAGGTCCAAATTTCATAATATGATAAAAATAGATAACTTTAAAGAGTTGACAGATTACTATGCAGTCTTCCCTAAAACCCAAATATAAAGCTGATTTACTACAAGATTATTTCATGTCAAATTAAGAAGTGTTTTTTTCCAGTTTGGTTGGCAATTTTACAACACTTAGATGACAAACTTACTGTCTGATCTCAAATTAAATCGACAGACTTGTGACATTATAACTTTTCTCTTAAAAAGTAGAGTTCATGGAGAGGAAAGGAGAAATAACAGCAATGATTTTAATGAGATTTCCGTCTAGGCTCTGAAATTATTCCCTGATAAGATACTAGTTTACCTCTTCCTGAATAAAATGAAACTATAATAGATGTCATCAGGATACCCAAGACAGCCCTGTGGAAAAACAAAAGCTTGATAGCATTCATATCCCTCAAACAAATAACTTACCATTTGAAATATGACTCACGATTTACCAAAAGCTCAGATGACTAACTTACAGTTCCAAGAACATGTCCTCTGCTGTTAAATATCAATCACAAAGTGCAGCATAACCATTAATATTTAAGACCTTCACCATCAGGAAATAGAGGCCCACTTGAATACTCTTGCTTAAAATTTATGGTCACATTTCAAAATGATAGATGAGAAGTTTTCCGAAGTTTTGTTTCATGGAGTTGTTTTGATTGTCGTTTTAAGTACATGAAATCATGCTCTAAGACAGAAGCTTTCTGATGATAAGGAAAAGAGGGGATCTACATTTATGAAACTGCTTTTTTTGCCCCCTCAGTGTCAATGTGCTGGAGTCAAATTCACAAGGCTCTCGAATCCAGTGCAGGAAGAAACATCTCAAAGGGTCACTGTCATCACTCTTCCCATGTGCCCAGTTTCACCTCTCCCCACCAATAAGTATTATCTCTATTGCTCACTGAAATTGTTTATAATCTCTATTTGCTCACTGAAATTGGTCCCAGCTTCTGTCTTTTCCTATGTTCTTCCTTACTCAACATGAGCATCCTCCTGCTGCATGCATGCTGCAATTGTAAATAAAATGTTGGTTAACTGCAAAAAATTGTACAGTTCTAATTTTTTGCTGTTAATTTGGTGAAACTTTAATAGAGGCACCTCCTCTCCTTCTGCTTCTCTCTTCTGATAAATGTACTTAATCCAGGAAGCTTGTAATTAATTTCTGTGTTAAATGTTAATGATATTTATTAAGAAGTTATAGAAGCAGAGCAATTATTCACAAACTGTGTAATTTAAGTATTATCATCTTAATGATTTACAGGGACTCTCAGAATGTAGTGAAGATTTATAATGAAGATACCCTCCCTTCTCTCTGTTCTCCTTCTTCCCATTCAAGGAACTAAGAACAAGAACCCTAGTAGGAAATTCAAAAGTTTCAAAGGAGCAAACAGATCCAAAGAGCCAATGGCTTGGTAAAAGTAGAATAGCAAACACTTAAAAGGTCACAGTTCAGCAATATTATGCTGCACTTTAAAAGGAATTATCTGTATTCATTTCAAATCCCCAAATAAAAGTCAACACAGATCTTTCCTCAATATAGAAGTGTGATATTTTTCTTAAAATTAAATTTAGGCTGCATTTTAGGTCTATATTTGAAAATTTGAGTTAGATATTAAAGTGCACATGCCTTTTTAAGTAGACTCACATTTTAGAAGATTGGGAAAAGCTGCTAAAGGTTGATAAGTGAAATGGGTGAGTAAGGAAGAAGGCTTATCCAGAAGAAAACCATATGTTCCAATGACTATAAATCTCATGGAAGAGGTTAAGACAACTGTCTTCTTCTGATCTAGTTTAGCACAGAGATAGGAGTAACCAAATATTGAAGAAAAGGAAGAGCCTATTTTTCTCTTCTAGGAAGAACTGTGTGAATCCTGGGAGCGCCAGTGATGCTACAAGCACATTAAAATAAAATTAAAATACCACCAGCACATAACATAAACCCAGACTGAATAATAAAATGGCTAAGCAAAGCATTTAAAACTAACTGGTTGTCATCTTCTGTTAGATGCAAACAAATAATGTATAAAAATGCCAGTAATTCATTTTCACAGAACTAACAGAAAAACGTACTGTTTCATTTAACTTGGACCAACTTTTGTACAACGTTTCACTTCTTTCAACTCCTGGAATTTGTTGCAGAACTTTTCAAGACATTGCATTTTATGCCTTCCCTCCATCTCCCCAGTTCAACTTCCTGTTTTTTATTTGCTGGAATAGCACAGCTTATTACATATTAAATCAATCAGTCAATCAATTAATCTACTTGGAATTCCCATCCTTTCACCAAGATCTTTTTTGTACCTGGTCCTGCAGCCTAGTCTATGTAATTTGCTTGCTATGCTCCAACATTTTGTCCTGTGAAGTTGGCCAGTCTGAGCTGCAGACTTTACAGTGTTCTGGGTACAAGCAACCAGAAATGTCAAATCTTCTTAAGCAAGAAGGAAAGCTCCCTACAAATATGTAAACACGTCTGCTGTGTTGTGGTAGTCACAACTGCACACCACCACATTTTGCAGGATGGTTTATTAGACTCACTTTTATTTCTGCAATCCAATTGGAGATAGATAAGCTTTACTCCCAGCTAGAGGGTACTGCTCAAATAGCAGACAAAGGCTTCATGCATACTTTGCATACTTCTCACATTAACACATGTTATGTGAAGAATTCATGTGCACAGATAAATTTGAGATCAGAAGAAGGAACAGTTTATGTGCTGGATATCAGTGGCAGAAACAGGCATATTCAGCCTGTGTGAGGAATCTTTTCTAGAACAAACAAAAGAATAATTCAGACCTTCACTGAGCGTATTGTCTATGAACCTGAAAAACTAGATTTGAATCTTTCTAAACATTTTATTTCTCTCTTACCCCACAGTCAACAACCCCTGGGAAACTGAAATACCTGAGAAACTATATGTGAAGAAAAAGGGAAGAGAAACAGAGATGGGACTGATGCCTTAGGTTTTATGTTTTTCAAATCCTGTACTGCTAGTGTAACGGAAGTTTCCTGTAGCTTGTTAAGTGCTGTTCTCTCATGCTAAGATAGACATAACAAAGCCTCTCCAGCTTGCTCTCCAAGGACACCCAGACCATCCTAGGCCCAAGAACTGTAAACCATCATCTGGGGGAGAGGAGAAAAGCTTGGGGAAAATTCCATCATTGGCTGGGTTCTGGTTGGTGAATTTATGCTGATATAAAAGTGGGAAGAACTTGTGACCTGTCACTGTCCTGTTTTGGGATCCACTGAGGCAGGAGGCTCTGGAGCCCAGAGTGTACCTCTGAGGGCCTTTCAGATAAATCCCTCCTTTATTCCTTTATTCCTGTCTAGTCTCTGTTCCTAGGTAGCCATTTAAGGCAGGAGGACTAGCTCCCCAAGATTCTGCTCCCAGGCCAAGTTAGATTAAGAAAGTCGTCCTTTTCCCACGCACATGTGCTCGAGTCTAGAGAATTCCATGTTGAGAAGTCCAGTTTGGATGTGCACTTAACCTGTCATCAAGGTTATCAGCATCATGAAAGCTATAAATCACATAATTCTTTGGTACAAAATCTGTACTGTTCTACTTATTACAGATGTTACTCTTGTGACATCATTGTCCATCTGCCCTGGATGCAGATATCATCAGCTTTGGGCTACCACTTACCCCATCCAATTCCAACCATAAAATTACTGCATATAGGATTCAGACTTTTCAGGCATAAAATAAATTAAAAATAAATCTATTTTGCACAATTCTATTTCTTAGAGAATTGTGTATTGCTACCACTCTTGATTTATAGGATACGAACTTTAATTTCCTGTGTTTCATCTAAATACAAGGGTCTATGATGCTTTGAAATATCATTATGACTCACATATTTCCAAGTATATATTTCACAATACTTATAGATATACTTTAATATACTGGCAGTAATATTTTATTTCTCATGTAAAGGTAAACAAATTATAATTAAAAAAAAAAATAATTTAAGAAAGAAAAAAGTCTGTGTCCTAATTTATGACCATATTAGTAATTTATTTTTTTAGCTCCTTTCTCAGCCCAAGTTCTGTGCTTGAAGTTTCTACTCCTTGCTCAGAAACTAACCTGGACTTTAGGGAACCATAGAAATGGGTACATATTTTGTCCATGTGGTTTGGTTCAATTCCTCCACCCTGTCTTGTTAAGTTTCTTCTTACAAAGCTCTGATAGGAAATAGTGGCTTTTTGCACTTCTCAGTTCCCCTGAACAACAGTAGATACAAAAGACTCGTTATGCAAAGATTCCTTTGCCTTTTGAACTATCTTCTTCTGCCTCTGAATGTAGAAGAACTGTCTGTTTAGAGCCACAATGACACATAATGACCTCTGTCCTATTTTGGAGGCAAAAGTGTACATTTGTTCCTATATTTGTTCCAGGCCATAAACCCTCTCTGTCACTCAGGTGAAGATGAACAACCCCCTGAGACTGCTTTCTCAGTAAATGTGGCAGCAAGCCATCCACCTCCTCTCCTAAACAACAGTTGCATTTCATCCCACATGGGTAGGGATGGCAACAGAAAGGCCCCAGAAGCTTTAGCAAGAGAATTGCACTGCATATACAGGAAAGCAGGGCCTGATGCCCTCTGCATTGCTAAACACACACACTGTCTCCCTTGTGTTTCCTTGAACACCATGTCTTGCAATTAATATTGTACTGGGCTGCCTGGGTCATGTTGTCGATGCCAGGGCTATTATTTTGGTCTCTGTGGACTCAAGCAAGTGATATCCCATTATTATGCTCGATTCACATTTTCAGACATTTCTTTGAAAAATGAAGAGCCAAGGTGTGCCTCATTTAATGAAAACAAGGATTATTTCTTTAACCTTTAATGATAAGTTTATATGTTTTAGAGGGAATACACTACTACAGCCTAATACTATTATAAACATGCATAACCTAGATATACAAGGTCTTTAATTTTCTTTTACTTATCCATTTGCAAGAACTCATAATCAAATGTCTCTGGAATCTTTCTTCTCATAAGAGTATAATCTGGGCATTTTCCAGATACATCAAAACTGAGTGTGTAAAATCCATTGCAGATATCTTATTTTGGAACAGCAGAGGCAGGAATGATAATGGTAAGGTACAGTTACAGCAGAAGTAAAACATCCTGATTGTAGATAAAGCATGAATACTGGCAACTAATTGCCATTGCTGAGGGAACATTGCAGTCATAGTCTGTTAACTATCTCAAATCTGTCATTAGTTACTGAATAGTAGCTAAGGAAGTGTAATTCAGGTAATGAGGAGGAGATAAAAAGCAGCAGCACGCAGAAGACACTGAAAGTTATGTCTCCATGCTAATCCTTGGATGTGATACAAAAGAAGTGGCAGCGTTGGAACATGACTTTGGATGGGTTCTAACTATGGACAGAGTAGGCACTGCCATTAATATCAGCCATGCCTCCAGGTGTGCACTATCCCATTGCTACTGTGAGGTTCTGTGTAACTACAATTCCCTCCTTCTATTTGCTCCAGAGCCAGCTCCAAAGCTTCTTGTGACTTCTGGTAGCAGCATATGAAGGTACACAGACTCCCATCTTCTCTGAGAGAAGAGGCAACTCAAAGCCTGAGGAAGAACCAGGAGCACCCTCTCACCTTCCAGAAAAACTCATCACGTTATAACCGGAGTACTGCTCAACAAATATTGATTCCCTCAGTTTCAAGAAGGACCTGGCAAACTGCTACACATGGAGAGAGAAGAATTTTCTGTGTAGTGAACTATGAAACATAGATGGATTTTTATCCATTGTCAGTCTTGCACTAGACAAATGCAGGACATGACAGGATCAAGTGGCAATGGTTTTAAATTGAGAGTAGAGTTTAGTTTAGATACTAGGAGGAAATCTTTTGCCCAAAGAGTGGTGAGGCACTGGGACAGGTAGGCTGGAATGTAAGTTTTGGACTCCTCATTCCTGCAAATGTCCAAGGCCAGGTTGGATAGGGTCTAGAGACAATCTGGTCTAGGAAGGCCCCCCTGCCCAAGGCAGGGGGGTTGGAATTAGAGGATCTTGAAGGTCCCTTCCAAACCAAAATACTCAGTGATTCTATAATTCTGTGCTTGGTCATTAAGATGGTGCAGTAACACAAGCTGGTAGGCTGCCTCTACACATGTAGTTAGCTATCTTAAAGTCATCATGTACTAAAAAAAATACCCAACAGCTAAAAGGAGTCCAAAGTGTTGGACATATAGTAAAAACCTGACTCTAAGAGAACTGAAAGCTTAGAAGATGAGATAGAACAGAGGCAGAGAAAGAAGGGAGAAATTGAGATATAGAATGATTAAATGGCAAAAGAAGAATGGAAATAACAAAACTAATAAGGAATCGACAGGTAGATAAATAGTCACAGTGAGGGTGGGTTAGCAGGTATTTGCCTGGACTTTGGAGGAATCTCTTCACATTAATCAAATGCAAACCCTTCCAAAAATTGTCACATTTTAGTACCATAGTTTCACACACTTCCTTGACCCCCTCCATTCTTTTCTGTGCTTCTGCTCTGTGGAAATATGATACAAAGTGTATAAGAATATGTTTAGGTCTAAAATTTAACCTATTTGTCAGATTAAATTTTTATTAATAAATTCCTTCTCTTGAAAACAGTTATGGGCCTTTTCAGTTCCTTCATTTCAGCAACTGGAAATTAATTTCTAAATCTCTCTCAGATATTCCTTACGACAAGTGTATAATTTTATAAATAACTGACCCACTTTACCATGACAAGAACTATATGTCTGAGAACCATTTATCCAGAAGGTTGAGAAGCTCCTTACCTTGATGCAACATATGCTTTACCAGATGTCTCACATGGAAGATAACCATGCTGATATAAACAAATTGCACTGCGAGCGAACTTTTAGTGAACTCATTTGGATTTTACATTAACCTTAGCATGGACTGATTCTATTACTCCCTGCTGGTGGGTATCTGAATTTGTTTTTCATGATTGTGGTCGTAATGAGCTGTGCAAGAAATTGTCCACTCTCCGCCCCTTCGGTTGTCAAGATCAATAAATGCTTTTGAGTGAAGCATTTATAAGGCAAAAGTGCACACACTGATGTTGTTATGGAGGGGAAAATATAACACAATTGCAATTGTTTTTTAAGCCACCCGATTACCTTCAGTTCATGTTAATTAAATCCACAATAAAATTTTCACTGTGTTGATGAACTGTAGCAAAAATGTTCGTAAAACCTGCAGTCATTTCCATTTGCTCAGCGCCATTGGACTGTGTGGCAAATGGGAGTAAGTTCTTACTGAAGCTCTCAGTTACACATATTCCCTGAGAAAATAAGGTTAATTTGATTTCTATTTTCAATTTTTTCTTTTCCTATATACAGTGGGCAGTAGCTGTCATCCTTATAAACTGTCTTGCTTTTCATACTATTTTATTCATCAGTAATTTGTCCTTGTAAGTTCCTTTTCTAACTTTGTTTTACCAGTGATATATTTTTGTCCAGCTATTTAACAATCATTTTAACTTTGTTATAATATTATGAAAACTACTGATAAAGAATTTGTGGTTTTATGACAATATTTCAGTAAAAGTATATATTAAACAGCAGAACCTTGATACTACACTATTACAAAGGGATGGAATAATCATTAGGGAGCATGATTGCTATTAATAAACTTTAACAGTTCTTCTTTATAAATTGTGGTAGAAATGGAGGCAGTGATGTGTGTTTTCTCTTGTCTTTTTCAGAGCATCCCAATAACACAGCTGGGAAAGGGAATTGGACACTGTTGATGGAACAGAATTTGTATGCAAAGACACTGGAATTTTCCAAGCCATGGGATGAGAAAATGTTATAGTAGGATAACCTGTGCAAAAGAGGAGCCATATGTTTTGAGTGTTATTGATTTTTCTTCTTTAGATTGGGTATTGATTGCTCCTGTCTGCCCATTGATTAGTGAAAAAGTCTATTTTTCACTTTCAAGAGAATAATTTTCATTGCTTTGCTGCCCTTTATTCCTAGGCAAAATCCCTATAGATGCTGCACTTCAGGAATTTCTAAGCATACGTGACCTTTTAATTATTTATGACTTGCATATCTATCAGCTGAAATCTCATGGCAGGAAATGAGATTAAATTGCTCTGAACAAAGGATCGGGTTCTCCAAGCTGTAGGTCTGAAGCAGGGCATCCAAAGACAGCCTATTGTTCTGCACAGGTATTGCTTTGGCATACTAAAAATACATTGAACAATACATGTCCGAAATTCTACAGTATTTTTCTTCATTACTCAAAAGAGAAACGCCATCATAAGAAGAAAAAGTAGGGGCTGCTCCCCAGGGTTTGGTCTCCTTGCTCACCAGGCAGCAGTGCTGGCAGCCTGCCGTGGTCTCCCCCAGAGGAGCACAACTGCTTCTCCACCCTGCACAAGAAACTGCCCCAGCCCTCCTCCTGCAGAGACACAGCCCCACAGCCCCCCCAGCACACACACTGACATCAAGAACATGCTCAGGCCCTGGCAGGAATTCTTCTGATGTGAATGCACCATTACTTGATTTCAGTACAAAAGTCAGAAAATAAATATTGACTGCTGTTCGGGAGTTTATGGTTGTGGCTAGCTCTGGGGGATAGATGTCCTTCATGTTTTGTTTATTTGCATTACATTGCCACAGCAAACACAAACAGCCAGTTAAGCCTACAACGTGCTCATACTCTAGAGAGGCACAAAGGTTATTCTGATAAAAATGAGGACTGTGGAGCGGGAAGAGAGTTCTTGGGTTTGTTTGGGGGGCTTTTAAATTACTCTGCAAGAACTGTATTGCTTTCTCTTCAGTCCTACGAATTCAATATTTATTTTCCAGAAGAAATGAAAGAAAATTTAACATTGCTAATGTGTTTCCTACTTCAGGAATGTATTTGAAACATGACAAAGGCTCCCACTTTCAAGTATGTTTTCTCCAAAGCCAGTAATAGGTTTTAATGGCTCAGAAAGAATATCTTAATACAGCATCATCAAACCTAATCTACCATGAGAAGAATAGTAATATCAAATAGCCTCTCCTATAGAAATGAATTGTAATTAATTACCTAATTTGTTGGAGCATTTGTAATATATATTTAATGACACTGCTGTCTGGCACAGCCTTCCAGACAGTGTTCTGAGGAAACATGATCTAAGCATAGCCTCAAGCTGATATTATCAAATAACTCACCATGCTGTGTAAAAAAAATCCAGATAAAACAAGCAGCTAATGTTTCAGCTTGCAGGGCCTCGGGAAAGCCTGTTTTCACCCTAACAATTCTCTCTGGCAGCCCCATCACCTCTGCCTTTATATCTGGAACATGCAATAAATACGCATTCAGCACTGGCCTGGTCGTAGGTAGCACCAAGGAAACAATAGCCCATTACTATATATCACACTCCAATTACTAAAGATCTTGCTGTGTGTCTAATAGTCTGATATAAACAGTCCATTAGGCTTTGTAACGGTGGTGTTAAATAAAAGGTGAACAAATAGTACTAGAACAGTTAGAAGCCCCTGGGCAGCTTTGCATCTTCCCATGCCACTCCTTTTAATGAGATTATGCTATTGCTTTGGTCGATGGAAACTGTCATTTGAAAGTTTCCAGTTCTCCTGCCCTTTTGTGTTGATCCAACAAGGCAGATGTATCTAAATACTTAGCCTTTTGTCTATTTTCTTCAACAGAGTAAAGTTCTTGCCCTTTATTCCCACTTAAGTCATTGCCTCTTTTTTGCCAGATGGAACAATGCATCTCTCCTAATCAAGTAGGGAATCTCTGGTGCAGACCCTTCCTGGAATCTAATCAGCCCATGAATCTCTCAGCATCTTAGAGAGACCACATCAGTCACACAAATGACCCCTGCATCAGTGTTCTGGCAAGGCACTGGAAGAGTTTATTCAATTATGGTATCATTTTTTTTCCAGTTAGAGGAATGTGCATTATTTTTCTTTACTTTGATTAAAAATAGTAGAACTGTTCAAACTCAGAATAGCTACAACAAAAAGCAACTTAAGACTTGGAAATGTAAATTCAAAAGATAATATATGAGACAAGTAAAATAGTTGAAGCACACGTATTAGATCAGAATAAAAATATTTACAGAACTGTAAAACTAAGTTTCCTTTAGAAAGGCTATAGCATAATTGGTGCATGTTACACAGAATGAAACACAAAAGAATAGCATTCAGTAATGTTCTCCATCATAGACTGAAACTGCATTAACTTCTGAGCTATAGTATAAACAAATAAACTGAAGAAAATGACAAAACTGATTTTAAATATCTGAGTCTCACAGATTGATTATTGTTTAGTTTAAGCTATAATGAACAGTAAACTGGATATGCTGTTTACTTTTAGAGATGTTAGTATGCCAAAAGACAGCAGTTAAGCAGATCTTTAGCCGACAAAGCTTGTTAAATTATTGTAAAAATTCAGCTTTGATATCATACACTAACCGAGTTCAGAATTACAGGTACGTTGTATGTAAAACACAAAGAAATGTTACATGTAACATTCTGGCACTTACCATTTGTTTCAGCAGTGTTTCTTTCTTTTAAATTCTGCTAATTTAGTAATTACAAAAGTAATTAATAAGCCTTCTGTCCATAGGTCTTCTATGAAACAAATGGATTTAGCAGGAACCAGGATTGTAGCACAGCACTGATGCAGTACTGCACCAGAGGGACCTCCTTTCAAAACTAGAAAATAAGCTGGCATCTTGCTTGCTCTAGTTTTGGGGAACCTGCCTGATATAACACCTTGGGTGTCATCTAATGATGATTGTGACTATGGTTTGCAATGTATTTTACTGTATAGACAAATTTTCCAAACCATTTCACAGCTGTCATTGAACAGGCTTTGGAATAATATCAACCAAAGATTACATGATAGCTTGTGCTCTGTATTGTTTTGTTCAGCTTGGTAGGGATTCTCCTAATGATCCAAGCAAAATGTAGTCAAGGATACAAAGAGGCTCTATCACCTCTTTGTGATGGAGCCTCAGATAGAAGACCTTTTTAAAATACATGGGTGGTGCTCCAAAACTTCCTGGTGAGGAAACAGAATCCCTTGGAAGCTCTCATGAGCCACAGTTAAACAAAAGGGAGTAGAGACTGTACTTTCCTCCAGACTATCAGCTGTTATCTCAGTCTGTAGGAGCTTTCTTTCTTCTTCTTAGAAGGAAAAAGTAAAAAATCTGAAAAGGGCAAAATGCAAAGTGTTCACAGAAGTCACAGAATCAGAAGAAAAACTCTGTCTTTTGAATAAATTGAGGCCTGAAAGTCATTTGGTGGTAAGTGACAAGCAAAAGCTGTTGGAAAAGAGACTGCACACACAGATGGAAGCCACATACAGGGATGTCAGAAGTTTCTGATGGAATTGACAGGGATTAGGGCAACCTACATATTAAGCTTCACGAATACCTGTTATGTGTGGTTTAGACTGACCTCATTTTAGATACCTAAACTGTAGATTTCTACCTCTGACCTCATTGCCGGAGGTGGTTCTTGTAATTGACAGTATGAGAGAGGTACATAGGTCATTGTAGGGCATGTTTCATCTTAGCTGCTCTAGCCATAGAGGAATCTTGTTTTACAAATGCATGTTTCATTTCACTCCTTAAAAATTAATTTTAAGCCACCAGTTCAGTCACAAAGCCAGATCCACACTACAGTCAGTCACATCAGATCAGGTGTAAAGCTGGGAATGCCAGTGTCCCAAACCACAAATATCTTAGAACAAAGAACCTGAAAAACTTAGAGTTCATGCGAAAAAAAGGAAAGCAGAACTTCTAACAGGTAAAAATCATCAGCCACTTAGTATTCTATGAGGAAGGCAACAGATATTGAATTTGGACTTGTTGTTACTATGACTTCATGCAACATCAAATAATGATTAAAGCAGGGTATGAGGGAGCTGTTATGCTGGCATATCTCTTAGATGAAGCAGAGACGGTAAATCACAAATCATTGACCGGTCTTCTTGAACAACCTTCACCACTTCAGACATTGTAAGAAAGCCAAATGGTGATGTGAGGCTGGACAATGATGTTGAGAAACAGTCCTTGAATAGTCTCTCTCATGTTCACAGCACAATAGCTAAAAACAAGAAGAAAAACTGTAGCAGTTTAAACTTTTCATACATCATCTTTTTCAATACACCTGAGCATGAAATGAAATGCCTCCTGGTTGTCTCAGTTCTGCAAGAGCCATTTAGACTCAGTAAAGTTTTAAAGACTTTTCAGACTTAAGAAATGGCCCTCATATAAGACATGAGAATTAAAGATATGCAGTCAAGTAACTGTCTTTAATTCCACAGAACAAATAAGAAATATTTAGTAAGAGGATAAACAGCAGCTGCATAACCAAACAGGACTGAAAAGGACAATCTGGGTTGCACATCCAGTCTCATTCTAAAATCTCCTGAATTTACAAATCTCCATCTAAAGAAAATTTCTTTCTTTTTTATCCTAACCCTTTACTGAAAGTCTATTGCAGAACCTTTAAAGCAAAGATTAGATTTTTTCTGGTCATAATTAAAATACAAATTTCTGCAGCTTAGCAGAAATTAGAAAATTAAATTAGCAATTAGGCTAGGCTAATTGAGGAGAATGCTACCTTTTTTAAATCTCTGGCTCCCTTGCTTTCCATATCAGCTCATATGTCACGGTGAACCTTTTACTCAGTGCAGCTTCCTCTCCAGAGTGCTTCTTTGAACACCATTATTTCTTTGGCTTAAAGAGAATACCTCTGTGCTGTTTTTAGCTGGGGTAGAGTTATTTTCTCCTCACAGAAGCTAATATGGGGCTATATTTTGGATTTGTCCTGGAAAGAGAGGGATTTGTGCTTGATAACACAGGGATGTTTTAGCTATAACTGAGGAGTGCTTACAGAGGGTCAAGGCCTTTTCTTCTGCCCATCTTCACACCAAAGGAATATGTGATAAGAAGCATAATATGAATCATTTTTACTGCTTTATTTATTACAACTATGATATATAACTTATCAGAAATGGCAACTGATTGGCCATCAGTGTTTTGCAATCTTCCATAACAGTGTGCCAGTCTCTTTACTATAGTTGGAATAATACCAAGCAAAATCTCCCTGACTGCCAGAATTTTACCAAGAGTTAACTTTATCTTCTCTGAATACTCAGTCCCATATAAACATCTATATTCTCATTATATTCCCAGAAGTGTGTACTGGTTATTATTTTCTCTAGTTCCAGTGAAAATTCCGTGGTTAACCACTAGGGAAAAGAAATGACACTGTAAGAGTTAGATGTGCAATAAGGCTTTATGGAGACAGATTAACAGTCAGCAGACAGATGACGAATTAGCTCTTGAAATGAAAAAGTTGAGAGTTTGAGGTGGGAGGGTGTAAAGATTTAATGTTGCCCAGGAAATGAAAAACCACATTAAAAAAGATTTGTCTGCAGTACCTCACTGAAGAAATTTGTTAGCATAACAGTGGAGGAAAATGGCAAAGAATTGAGTGAGCAATAAACACTGAACACAAACAAAAGGCAAATGCACAATCAATATTTATTTGCAAAGACATATGGGCAGAAGCAATTCTTACCCTCAGTGTTATGTGATGTGTAAAAGGGGTCTAGCAATAATCGACTTTTGCCATGGTTCTGGTGAAATTATGTAAATTCTGGAGAGAAGCTGAACACAGCATGTGTGACTGCAGTGAAGTCACTTTGCAAACCTGGAGAAAAAACCTTCAGCAGGTTCTGTCCGTGCTCTAACCAAATCACCACAAGGAAATTACACCCACAACCTACACTTAGACAAGACCTGTCTAAATGAGAGAGGAATTCAAAAGACTAACCACCTTTTAAAACATGACCTCTGCTCTGACATTTCAGCTTGCTCTAGTGTGGACTTGGACTATTTTTTGTTTGAAAGCCCTATAGCAAGGCCCACTTGGTCTGTGTGAGTTCAAAAAGAGAAGAACTTTGTCTGAGATGCCCACATTGGTGAATATGAGTACTCCTTGAAGGTATCCTTCACATAAAATGTACATGCCCAAAAAGATTATGTGGCTGCTGCTACTGGGCATTGCATCCCTGGTTTAATTTGTTGGCTATCTTCATTATTTCCTTCTGTATGACTTACTTCATAAAAGAAATTGCTAAAAGCCTATATGTGGTGAAAGTCCACCTGTTACTTGTGGATATAAAAGCCTCCAGAGAAAAATGTGGAAGTAGAAAATACAGAAGCAATTATTTTAGGAATGACAAAAGCAGATTTTACTTACTACTTTTTCCTCCTCTAAATAATTCAGCAACTGGGAGATTTCATGTCAGCGATTTCATTATAGGAATGAAATTATTTCACAACCCCCTTTCCTTTCACAATTGACACAGGTTCAGCTCCTCAGAGACACTCTTGAATTCTTAAATTTCATCACTACTGGCAATAACCATCAGCCTTTTCACTTTCTTCCTTGCATTTCCCTAGGACTTGGAAGAATGGATCCTTTAGTGTCTGGGTTACTGCATTTCTGGAGAGAATGGAAATTGAGCTACAATGTAACTAACTGGGCACAATGAGCTTTTGCTGGGGTTTAGAAGCTGTTAATAACCCCGGCCTCTCTGATAAGATAAAAACAATGCCTGGCCTCTTCTAGTTTTCCCTCACTTGGTATCTGTCTAGTGCATACTTTATGGTGGTTGTCAGAGCATGTATTGTATGAGAAATTAAGATTTCCCAAATGGAAGATGTATTTCTAGGAAAAGCTGCCACCACTGTACAGGCAAGACAAATACTGTCCTTTAATAAATATGAGCAAGAACTTTGACTGAATGTTTTAATCTTTACACAAAATATTGAGAAATATCTTCCTGTAGCAAGGAGGAAATCTTAAACCAGCAGGGCAGTTAATGCATTTCCTGGGACTAATATGAAACACAGAATGATATAAAAACAGATAAATTATGTTAAAGACAGGATATGAAAATGGAGGCATAACAGTATACCTGCAATAGCTAACAACAGGGAAGAAAAAATAAGTGGTGATCTGTAGCACAGCCCATTGGCATTAGCATGGTGAGGGCAGAATTTCACCCTGTTAATCTTTTCCAACCTGGCTTTTAAAAGTCCAGTTGTCTTTTTCCTGAAAAGTCCATTTCCAGATTCTGGGACAGCTATATTTCCTCTTAGAGCTGTCCTACTTGTTCTCTCTCGCAGTGAGAGAGTATTTCTGTCTCACAGTGGCACTTGCCCCCTTCTCTTCTCAGTCCAGCCACGCACAGCAGTGGGTTCCACACACAGACATTTTCTCTGTTCCTCTTCTGAGAGGTGGTAGGACAGGCTGGGAGAAGCTGCATGCAAACACAGAAAGAGATAAGGTGCCAAAGGATTGGGGACTATCTGCCCTTCCCAATCACCCTGCGTTAAGTACCCCACCCTGATTTACTGAGTATGTTATGCTAACACCTAAGGAGACCTGTTTTCGTGCTCACACAAGGGAAACCAAGGCACATAGGGACATTCCCTGCTCTAAATCCTGCCTGCCTCCTCTCTGAAATAACCCCTTGCAGATGCTGCCCAACCTCAAAATGCTGCAGCCCATCTCGCACACTCCCCAGGCCTCCAGCTCTCCCTGAGGGATAACAGGGACCTGAGTCCCCACACTGGGTCTCCCCTCACAGCTCCAACACAGCTGATTTTTCAAACCCCTTGGCTTTATTGTTTTTGAGAGATGTAAATACATTTTTAAGCTGCTGAATCTTTCTTTGCAATTTTTTAAATCTGTTCTGGTACAAGGACATAACTGCAGGGAAAATCCAGTTTGGACTGCTAGTAAGGGAATCTATTATATCATTATAATAGACAAATTTCTAAGAGAAAAAAAAAATCTCTTTTGTAAATAATATTATTGCCTCTGTAGATATCTTGGAAATTCAGTCTTTTCTTGAACCAGTAACTTACCAGTGATTATGATGCTTGACTGACTCAGTGATTTAAACATGATCAGCCATTACTCTCATCCTATTGTCTCATTCTCTTGCTGGTAATTAATGTCTTAAATGATGCATTCACTGGAATATAGAAAAAAAATGATGAACCACTTCAGCTTTTTTAGCTTTTTCAGATTCTTTCCCAGAATTCACTTCTGACAAGTATCTTTCTTCCCACTGATTATTATTTTTTACAGTTTTTCCTCCCTTTCTTGTCTTCTTGCACACAAACACACATATACATGCACATAAACACTTTTTTTTTTCCCCAGGATGCAAGGAAAGGGAGTGGAAATGGTAACACACCAAGTCCAGCTGTCATGAAGAAAATAGCCTTCTTCCAGCAGAGTTCTAATCCTAAAGGTTTCCAGGTATCATGACTAATAATGGGGTTACTCTCCCTTTTACTGGCATTGCACACACCACAGTACCTTCCAGAAGACCAAGTCCAGCACCAGGAAAAGCTGTCCATTGTTGGATTTGTCTGCTTGAACTTATGCTTTCCGAAAGTGGGAAACTTCTGCCAACAAATTATGGTCAGAAAAAACACTACTTGGTGTCAAAATATAAATAGAGGGGGAAGTCAGTGATCCCTAGTATTGGTTTTTTGGAGATGTTTTGTCCTTCGTGAATTTCAAAAGCCTGAGCATTCACGGAACAAGATAAAATAGATTTATTTTTTGTCTCTTAATATACAAAATGTATTGTTTCCCCCATAATGTAGATCAGAGGAAAATTATGCAGTTGATATTACAGGGAAAGATGAAATCGCTACTTTAATACCTCTTTGCGATTTATGCAATATTTGGAATTCTTCGGATATCCTGTTCTCTGGGAGATATATTGGTCACTTCAGAAAGAGTAAATCCAAGCTCTAAGAGCCACACATACTAATTAGATTTTTCAATAAATAATTTAGCAAGCCTGTTTCAGTTGAGAGGTTTCATTAAATATTTGAAAATACTTAACAATTTTGCTTCTTTTTACATTTGACACAGGTTTGTCTCCCCAGAGATGTCCCTAGGATTTTACATATAACTTTAGTGTTATTCCAATAAACCATTTGCAGCTATTGTGCATACATTTGCTTTGTCATATTGATTATTTTAATTCTTCTTTTTAAAAATTTTTTCGAGTTCATTTGTATTCAACCTTTAAAGCAGGAAACCTTAACCTGAGGCTTATAGAGATCTGTCTTGCCTCTGAAGATTTTTCTGCCATGGGATTAATAAAAGTGATATAGAAAATAATTTGAGAATGTACAGTATATTACTATTCCACCCTCTTTCAGAAATTTGATTTACTCTCTTAATTTGAAATCACTTTTGCTTCATAATCAAGCACATTTTTTGTTCAATATTTTTCTTTCTTACAAAAAAATCAAGGCTTTAATCTGTGAAATCTGCATGGGAGTATAAGAATGTTCACATTTTGTGGGTGGTGTTTAATGTCATTACAGTGTCTTATTAATGGCTCCGTTGTACTTCTCTGAATAATTTAATTCTGCTAATGGCTGTAGTATTTTCATGAGCAACATTATCCTTTTTTTATTACTATTACTGCTAATGAAGGATAGGAAGATGCCAAACACTAAAATGCAGCTCTTGTGCAACCCAAGGACATATATTTAGCATAAATCAATCCCACCAGAATGAACTATAGAACAAGGCAAAGAGTTTTTCTGGAAGATTTTCAAAACATCATCAATAAAGTGATGCTACAATTGATTATTCTCAGCATGCATTCTAAGATAAATGACCTGTGATTCCGTTTAAAAGTTAATGTTGAAAAATCTTCAAATGCTAATAGAAAAGAGAAATACATAAACACTATAAAAGGAACTAAGCAGATACCTCAGGCAAAAAAATACAGGAGTGCAGATATACCACAAAAATACACACAAAGACCTTTTTCAATACCCAAATGTGTTTGTTTCACACGTATTTACAAGGTAAAAGACAATTACAAGATGAAGACATAAAACAACGAGATGTTGAAGTTAATCCACAAGTTGAAACTTCTACAGCAACATAAAATTTGTTGCTGAATTTTATCAGTTATTATTTAAACTCCTAAATTTCTCTCTTAATAAATACTCAAGGGCTAAATGATGCCATTAAAGCAGTATCATGCAGTAGGGTTGTTTTCTCAGAGCTTGTTTCTCTCCTAGGTAGCTTATGGCAGTCCACTCAGCAGTCCACTCCACAATAAAAATGGGAAATACATAGACTTGTGATCTCCACGAATCTTGACAGTTCAGTAGATGTGCACAGATGTCAGACAAACAAATAGTATGAGACAGACAAACAAATAAATAGACGGTCCAAACCTCTTTTGGCCTTCACAGGGTGGAAAGATACTTTGTTCATGATGTTGTCACTACTGCCAGCCCAGCCAGACAGACACAGCACAGCCAGCATCCTTTAGGATCCAAAACCAACTTGTGCTGATGGAGCCATTTCTGGGATATCAGTAGCATGTGTGCATTGCATTTAGACTGGCAGATAGAGAAAGATTTCTATGCCTCGTAGAAGGGAGGTACTAAAATTCTTTTCCACACAGAAATATTGGGTGGTCACAAACAGCAATTTTAATATAAAGGTCTATGAAATATTTATGGGGAGTGACATTATGGAAAGGCATATAATATTGTCATCTCAACCAGCTGAACTGAACATCATAACCCATTTTGCTCCTTCCAATCTGTCACCCAACTTGTGTTTATCTGCACACTGGCTTTGGGCCACATTTACATGGGGAACCTAGTCACAAGGGAAAAGCTGATATTCAAAATAGATCCACAGTATCATTTTTTCCCAAAGCATTATATATTAATCTGAAGATCTATCAAAAGCTGATTTTTATTTTTGACATTCTTATTAAAGGATGGTCTCATTAAAAATGCTGGCTCATACCAGTGTGTTTAGTTTGGATTGCTAAATAACATACACTTGCAAATATGTCTGGTGACTTATGTAAAATCAGAAATTATTTAACTCGCATACAATTTTCCTACTTCACTGCAGAAACTCCTCCATTGTCAAAGATACCCATTATCAAGAGCTGAATTAATTTCTTAGGCTCACAATAGTTACAATCACCTGCATAACTCTCAGCCAGACTTGGTGGCTAATTGTTTTTCTGAACCCCATTATCTGTGTTCTGCTAATAGAAATAACGAAAGCATTAATGTTCATACTGCTTCTGGAGCAGAATGGTGATAAGTGTGTGATTTTTAAAAACAGATTAATTTACTGAATCTAATGCCTTTTTTTGCAAGAAAATGAGCACGACAGTCTTTAAAATAGAAAGAGAAAAACACTGCCATCTCATTTTCAACCACAACAAATTGCATTGCATATTTTCTCTTTAAAAAAACATCTTTTTTTTTCCCCTCTCTAAGAAGAAAGATGGATAATATAGACTTGTACTTTTCTTGAAACTGCTGTTTTGAACCAAGACTGATAGCAGGATTTGAGTGTGACTTGAGCAGCAAAAAGAAATAAGCATGTTCAGTTGAAAGATTTTCAAACTGACTAGCTCACCTTAGATGGAATATTTCAAATCAAAAGACAGCAATTTTAGAACATGCTCAGCTTGAAAGCACAGGTATGCATTCCTTGTGGCCACATAAGATTCGATGGTGATGTACCATTTTAGACCTCTACAAAGTCCAACTTAAAATTAACACTTGACATAGTATCAACCAAAAAGTATCCACCTCAACAATACTTTGATCATTCCCTTTAATTTCGTGTTTCAAATAGAAATATAAGCAAAGATATAACTTTTGACCCTCATTCAGATCCACGTTGTACCTTGGGATAATCATCCCCCAGAGGTAAGAATCATTGTCCCAATGCTTACTGTGCTGAGACACTGGCCATAGGTGTTCAGATACTCTATATCTGAACACCTTTAAGGATTTAGCATCTCTAAGGATTTGGCAACCACTAGCAAATGAAATCACCTAACAATTCTAAACTGTATTTTGACATTGTAATCATAGGATGACTCTTGCATATTAGATAAACACTTTTCAATTTGAATAATACTACTTAGCAATTAATTTCTTATTCACATCTCTAGCCCAAATTACTAAAGTACATCAAATATTCACAGCTATCATCAATATCTAGCTGACTGAGAAGAAATTTCTAATGATAACATGATTAAAGCAAAAATGTTGAATGTGATCATAGAATAATTTATTTTGTGCCTTTCATTATAACAAGAATCCTTTGATGCATATTATAACAAATACCTTCTAGCTGTAAAACTTTACAGTGTTGTGAAAAAATAAGGGGGAGGAATACAGTTTTGGTAATAACTCAAATTTCAATCTTCTCACTACCACATGCACTTACTATGCCTCCAAAATGCCCTCTGTATGTCTGCTAAAACAAAGGCCTCATAATAGTTCGACCTGATTTCCTTCCTCCACCACCCCCAGGGGCTTCACTGGATGGCCTGACATGCACAGAACATTATCTGTCATAAAGGATGATGAATACTTACAAACCCCAACTTCTGTGGGAATCAGGACCTTTGTGGAGAAGGCCTGGATTTGGTGAGGTGATCTACTTTAGGGTCAATGCTCGTCCTGTTGAGCCATGAGCAGACAACAGGAGTCTACCAAAAAAACCCAAGGCTTCCCCAGTGGCTCATTTGAAGGAAACCCAGAGGAAGGGAGTAGAGAAGATCATACTTAACATTTCCCAAACAAAATGACTGTGTTTGTTTGCTTTTGGTCCGTAAAACTGAGAGAATACATAAAAAGTGCAGGAAAAAGAAAAAAGGTTTTGGGGAGATTTTTATACAGTAGGGGAAAAAAATGGTATATGTATGATAGAAAGAGAAACTTTTTATAAATTTTGAGGAAAAGTTCCATAAGAGGTTTCTCCTCTGTGCATGTGTGTGTGTTCATGTGTGTACCTGAAAGCGTGCACACTTAAAAAGACACAGGGAGAGCTGAAACTGCACAAGCTGTGTATTTTTATAACAAGCATTTCCTTTCTTCTCAATGCGTTCAATATTATTTGTGGGTCACACTAAGAAGTTCAGATTGGATTTCTGGAGCCCAGCTTATGTCAGTGAGACCATTGCTCATTTCAAGGATGAAAAAATTAATTAGGCCCTCAGGTAATATAATATCTTACTGCAGGGACATCTTGTTATAAATACCCTATAATGGTCTCCTCCAAAACTTTATGAAGTAGCAGACAGGGCCTCAGCTGCAAGCAAAGGTCCTGTCAGGTAAATGGTCCCATGTACAAACCCTTTTTTGGGCACATGTTCCTGACCTGAGAGGAAACAGGAAACTGCCTCGGCTTGCAATTAAGTTCTGGTCTTAAAAACTTTGTTATAAAATTCTGGGGGGGAAAAAGGACTGGCATCCTGTCTGGTCTTATGTTTTTTGCAACCAAGCACTCCGTTCTCATACCACAGATAACCTGAAATTGTAAATACTTGTCATAAGAGGGTTATTCTTCCACCATCAGTTCTCAAAGCTGTGAGTGAAGCGTCTCTTAGAAAACCACATGGGCTTGATTTCTGCTTGGCTGAGGTTAGATTTCCCTCTGCCAACCCCCTCCTCCTCCCCCAGGAAGGCAGAATACATCTCTGCACAAAGGAGGCAACAAGTGCAATGAAGCCCTCCCTGTGTGGGAACAAAATGCAAGGGAGCACTCCATGGATAGCTGGAGATCACAGAGGAGCTTTTCCCATTGCTGGTCTTTTATCTTAAAAAGGTCAATTAGACACCTGCCACCCTAACAGATGTGCATCTAAACCATCCACTTCAGGCTCCCAGAGTCCTTGGAAATGGTACCAAAGTTTTCAAAACTGTCTTGAAATTAATGTTAGTATGAACTTGTTGGTGGTTTGTTATGATATGTATGAGCCATTTGATGCATAATAGCATTATTAAATGTCCTGCAGTTAAGGCACCCTTCCTGTACAGAAAGAGCTGTTGCCTCCATTTCTCTGACATCTATTCCTGCCAGATTTATGGTGCCTGCTCATTGTCCTTTATTAAATGCTTCCATTAGCTTTTCTGTTACATTTTTTCACAGCTTACAGCTCTATAAAACTGAATTATCTGTGCAAATTCTTGCTGTTTCCATTTGTAAAAGTCCTGGTCCAAATAAATGTGTTTTCCCTCTACATATTTGGCATATGTAGAAGCAGACATTTGCCTAGTTTTTTTCAAGATGCACTGACTTTTCATATTTCACCAAATCTGATTAAAATAAGTCTCTGTACCATCTTGTGATGATGTGGGAGGAAGGTAGAGTCAAAGGCAGATCTGACCAGTACATAGTGGTGACAATGATTCTTTGAGTCATTAGCTCTGCTGACTCAAGGACTTCCAAATTTGCTTCTATTTTATGCCTATGGACTAGATGCACAAAAACGTTGCATTGCAATTATTTAAGGATGTATTTTGCATGGCTACCCTTACCACAGATCTAAAATTCCGAATTTCAGTAGCCAGATGCTTGGAATATCACTCTATGCAAAGATTTAAGACTTTCCCTTGTCCTTATTCTTTCCTACTGAACAGTTTAGGCAACTTCCTCCCCAACCCAGCACTCTTTGTGGACAACATTTCCAAGTCCCTTTTGCCCTGCAAATACAGCTTGGGGGCCACACTAAGAGCTGTAGAAAGTTCATCCAGGACTCAAGGAATGAATAAATGGGTAGTTCACAATCAAGGGAAATCAGTTAACTTCTTCCTTGAGTTCTCTGTCGCAGAGCACACTCATGATTCTGTCAATCTTCTTGCACTGAAAAGGAATGGAATTAAAATTTCCATCTTTATTGTCCATTGCCAAATTTATCTTAATGTAATCATGGAGAAAATACTCCAATTTCAACTTTCTTTTTTTAACAATTTTGGAAATTTTTGGTGTCCCTGCTACTAAGATATATACAGACAGTTCTGTTATATTGATCAAGCTGTTGGTATTCTTCCCTGATCTATTAAAAGCAATTTTAATTTCTTTCAGAAATCATATCCTTTGCTTCTTTGTATTGTAGCAAACCAAAACAAGCCCCAAAACCTAAAAAAAACCCCTAAATCACATTTTAAAAAATTAGCAAATCTGTGGTATACCTTGAGAATGATCCAGGTCACTGTGTGAATGGGTGCCGTACTTCACAATTTTATGTCACTATTTTTAATCTCCTTCAGTAGTCTTCAGAAGGAAGAGAACTTTTCCCAGTATTAAAAATAAAATAAATTACTCCTGAATCTACCATATAGTCACCAAAAATCTGTATGGAGAGTTGCTTTTTTGGTGTTACTCTTTTATGAATAAATAGTCCCAGAGAATCAAAGAGTTTAGTGTAACCGTGTTGCTTCATGTTAGTCAGTAAAATATCACTGAGGTCTTTGAGTACAGAGATACGAGACTGTTTTGCTACCATGGGAAAAAAATGTAGAAAATTTGCAAAAGAAGATAAGAAATAAGAAAAAAAACGGTAGTATTTTGAGACGGGAACTTTGTAGTTATGCAAACAAAAATTAATCATAGACTACAAATAGATAATTTTCCAGAGAAAAGTTCTGTAGAAATCCTTAACTTGTCAAAAAAAATCTTTGCAAAGGGAAGAAAGAGGTACTCCCATTCTTTATATTCTTAAATTCTATTCTGTGAGTGATATACACTTATACTATCTTTTGGTGAAACAAAAAAAATCTCAAAGGGAAAAGAATACTTAGTAGGATTAATAAAGATGTTAAAATATACCCTTGTAATCAACGTTCTCAGGATTCAGGGGTTTATTCAAGTTGGTAGAGTAGAACAGTCAGAGCCACACCTTATTTTATTCCTCATCTAACTCTAATTTTCATACCAAGAGTTTTGGCATGAAATTGACCATCCCAAAGCTCTACACATTCTCTGGGTCTCACAGACCTATAGGTTGGTGCTATTTCACTTACGTCTTTTTTGTATATTTTCAAGTGGTGACTCTTGCTGCAACTATGAAGAATATTTTCTACAGGTTTTTATTTTCCTCTGCTTAATCTCAATACCTTGTAGAATCTGATTATGAAACTACATTTGCATCAGAGAGCAATAGCCATGACTCCCCTTTTTTTGTCTGAAGTGTCTCAAGGTCCTCCGAGTAGAGATGCAATAAAAATAAAGATGCAATTACTGTTGAAAACATTTTCATACAATGGATATTTTCTGGGCTTGGCTTACTTTTGCAGTTGCTTCAGTTTTATGTTCATATGTTCTAAATTCTAAAACCTATAGCACCAGCACCAAAAATAAATGATATTTTTGAACGGATGGATGGACGTGCTGGCACAGTATGCTTTGAGAGAAAACATAAAGGAGACAAAAAGAAAGAGAAAAATCAAATGAAAGCCTGAAGGTGAGATTAGCTCTCCTGACAAAATTCCATTGACTTTTATGGTAGAGGAGTTTGTCCTAAGTTTGAATTGATTAAAAGGAAATCATAAAGGAAGGTATATAGAAGGCATTGGAGAAGGTCTTATGGATGTACCAGGTATTGGAGTGTCCTAAAATTAATGTTCTCTTGTCTGGTATACTTCCTATCTGCTCAGGATGTGATCTCATTGTTCAATCTGTGAAGACAATTCTTGATAATTGCTCTTTATCACATTTTGGGGTGACTTATGCTGCAGAACCTTAAAGATCTAACTTTGCCACTTGGTCAGCTTTGTTAACAGGAAGCTAGTTATAGTGAGGTAGTATCCTGGACCTCTTTTACTATGAATTTGGGGGTTTTTCCCTTCAAAGTCCTTCCTTTATTGATGGATGCTGGGAATTATGGATCCACTTTCTCTCAAGAGCCTTATCTGAACAGACTCTAATGCTAAATCTGTGGAATTAGTGTGGCTCTGAATATGAAAGACCTTTCACCTACTTCTGACAAAACTTCAAGATAAAAGTGAATTTATGGAAGTGAAAATTTTGTGGACAAGCACAGGCATGTGCTGCATGGGAAAATTAGATCCTTCAAATGGGATTGCAAAGGCCCTGAACAGGTCCCTGTGCAGGGAACTTCAGGGTCAGAACCCCACAGCTTCCTGCACTTGTAGAGCTGAGTGGAGACTTGGATCTGCTGGCATTGCCCACGTGGCTTTCACCCAGCTGCAGCAGGCAGTGGGCAGGCAGGGAGGAGGAGAGGTTACACTGCACTGTGGCCAAGAAGGATTAGTGTCCGAAATGTTTGAAACAAGGTAAGAAATCCACTTGTCGAAGGCCTGAGCCCCCACTGGGTTTGGAACTGGGGGCTCCAATCCCTATCCTCTGCCCTGGGGATTTTCTTCCTTTGGTTTGTCATGTTGGAAAAAATGCAGCAAGAGATCTTCTTCTGCTGTTTTAGAGTTGTTTATTTGTCTTATCAAAACCTCGGAGGGAGAGACAGCATCCCCCGAGAACACCAGGGCAGAAAGGGCAGAAAGGGCAATGGCTGCAGATCAGCAGCTACTTTTATATCTTACTAACAACCATTCAAGAAACAATATATATCTTATTTTCTTTTCAACACCAATAAACCCTCATCTTATTGATATGTCTTTTCAATACTAACTTTTTTCCACCAACCAACACACCACAGGAACTGGTGTCAGAGAAGAGAGGAAGAGAAAGAGGAGAGAGGAGAAGAAGAAAGAAGGAAAAACCACACCCAAAAATCTCCATCTTGTCCCTATGTAAGAGCAAGATCTAAAAACTACAACTAAACTCTCTGTGGTACACTAAACAAAAATCTCTTCGCCTCTCTGGTGCATTCAGGTTCTCCCAAAAGTGGAGGGAGCTTCTCCAAAAGCCTAGGTCGCTGGCTAGGCCACTTTTGAGGAGCTCTGGGGATATAAAGAAACCACCAGAGGAGCAGGAGAAGCTGTCAGGCTTCCCTGGACTCCGACACCCACTCATTCATCTGTGATTAGTTTTAAAAATTGTTTCTAAATTATTTTAGTTTGTTTTACTAACTCATTTATTTTTAAGTTGGGATTAAGGGTTCCATTTAATAATGTAGAAAATCAAAACTTGCAGAACTGTATTTCCTGGAAAGTTATAGAAACTTTTTTCATAATTGTGCCATTGTATTTAATCTAAAGAAATATCTTTGAAGGTCTGATTGAAAAGCAGAAAATATTTGGCATATTAATTCATATGATTAAGAGATCTATGATAACTGGATTTTTGAAATACAAACTTCATATGTTGGTACATATAAAAGGAATCCCTGGTGCCTCATACCTTTTAATTTTCCCTTTTCTAGTACAAGTGATGGGTTATACAGCCAGCTGTGTCTTTGCTTTGTTTCCAGGTCTTTCATTTTCATAACATTATCTTTCTTTCATGACAAAAGCTGGAACTTATATGAGATGAATATCACTTTAAAATGGCTCAGTACATCAGTGGCCAAACAGAGTTTAAAGCAGCAAAATATAGTCTTCCTCAAGCAGAAGAAAAACAGAATTAAAAACAGACTCTAACAACGTTTTCCAAAGTTAAATCCAAAAAGGAGGAAAAGAAATATTGATGTAATCCTAGGCTCTAAGCAAAGACATATTTTGAGTATGAATCTCTTAATTATAACTTGCCACTCAAGAATTTCTGAAACAATCATAGATATTAGTGGTTTCATCTGAACTCCTTTCCCTTGATGTGCACTTTCTAAAATATTTTATTCTATTCCCTGTTGAACAGGCCCATCTTGTCTCTGACTTGAACATATTAATTTGTTCTTAAGGCCTCTAGGGTAAGGTTCTCCCTTTCCCAAACATGTTTCTGGCCCCTAGTCTCAGATCAGCTCTGAAGTTCAGATTTCTAGCAGTGTAGGATTAACCAAAATTCCACTTAATTGGTGTATTGTAACTTTTTACAGGCCTCTTTTTTCCACACAAATATGTCTTTGAACGCACCTTCTCTCCTTAGAGGCCAGAGACTGACCCTAGAAAACACTGTTTTGAGTGTAGTCATACCCTTTGTTCCAGTTACCCAGTTGCTAAATATTGCCTTGCCTTTCCTTTCCTTTCCTTTCCTTTCCTTTCCTTTCCTTTCCT